>JAIQCU010000428.1:0-51593 GCA_022114935.1 Leptestheria dahalacensis | reverse complement strand
TATTCACAAATCGCAAATATGCTACAGTGAACTACAGAGTGCATTACTTACCAAGCAAGGCAGCATTTTGGCTCTCGAGGTACGCGTTTCTCTTCTCGAGGTTCTCGTTCTTCGTTTCCAGTATGTCGAGACGTTCCATAACCAGCTGATTCAAGCACAGATCATTCATAAGTTCCACCAAATTTGGTGACTTTTACGTACCTTAAAGTCTTCTTTTGTTACTGTATCAGCCAACGTGCTTCCTTTATTAAAGACGAGGATAAAGGCAAGAACGGATAAAACACTGAACATCATATTGACGAAACCTATAAGACCATATGTTATTTTTTGTATCCCAGCAACGGCTTTAAGTAGTCGCAGTTATTTTAGCTATGACCTAAATATCCTGGCTATCAGTTTTTAAGAAAACTGACAGTAGTCACGTCCGCCTAATTGTGTTCTCGTCCATTAAGTGATAAATTATTTTGAAATTACACGTGAAACATTTCTGTAGAACCTGTGCTTTGTTTGCTAAAGAATACAACGATAGACAGAGCAGACGGTTAATGAGGAAATGTGCATGATAAGCACTAAAATTTTCTTCCATTTTATTACTTGTTTGCTCGTAAAGCCCTGTTTATCAAGTAATTAGACGTGTAGATGTATAGGAAAGAGTTCATCGTATCGAGACACGTAAAGAGCATTAGCAAACGGAGACTGGTTCATTGAGTGTTCGTCACAGCAGGGTAAGCTGAACTGGTAAAATATACGTTTACTTCAGAGCTGATCTGCTTGTGCTCTTTCACCGTGCAGTGCGGATCGTAGGATAAGTATGTATGAACTCAGGATGATTATAAGAGCAGCCCGTCCGTAAAACTGGACCTGACCAGATGTTTATATGCCCTGATGTCCGATGTTTAATCACATTTCAAACTATAATCTAAATAGTGTAAAATGCACTTTAGGAACAAGTGATGGACAAGTTATGTTCTACATTCCACAACTGATGAGGAGCTAAGATGTTGTCCTTAAATCACGTAGAATGCAGTTCTGTACATATGCTCTTCTACTACTCAAGGGGCAAATCTTATCAAGTCGTACAGTTTGACATGGAACGCATTGCTTTCATAGGTTAACAAACACTAAGAAGTAACTTGATTTTACATGGAACGCATTGCTTTATTCCATGTCAAGGAACCACAGGAAACAAAGGAAATACAGGGGAAAAGAACACCTTAACATGGTTAGAAAAAAAGACATAGCACACAAACGTGAAGAAAAACAAAAAAAAAGAAATCTAATACAGGAAACTATGGTAAAAAAGTAACAAATCAGTGAGTTACACAAAAACGCTGAGAATTGTGAAGGAAAGCGAGTAGACTATGTTTGAAGTGAACAGAATTTAACAGCTGAGTTGGTATGCTAGTTAACGGAGGTAACGGAGATGAGTTAGAAGGAAACAAAGTAGAGCGATGGTTTGAGAAGAGCGGGAAAATGATAGTCTTACTATGAAGTTATGCGTTCCATGTCAAATCAAATTACTTCTTAATGTATGTTACCCTATGAAAGCTATGCGTTCCATGTCATATCAAATTACTTCTAAATGTTCGTTAACCTATGATGTTATCAGTCAAAACACCTGTTAATCAATACGTGCCGATGACGAAAGTCATTATGAAGTTAGTATTTCATTAACCTGCATCTTTTAGATCTGTGGGTGCTAAAGCGTCGCAGTTACATTTCAGTGCAGGGTCAAAACAAGAGTCTGCTAGGCCACACTCGCATGTATGAATGTCACTGTCCGCTCCGTCCCAATAGTAATGAGGCTGGCCATGCCTGTCCGTCCACCAAGCGTACGGTTCTCCATTTACTTCCAGCGGAGCAAAGTTGCAGTGGTACTTAGAAATAGAGTAAATATAAAGGACCGCGTTTCATGAAACAGTTGCATCTTACAGTAATAGACTGCGAGCATTCCTGTGAAAGTTCGATGAGAGCGATCATCAGACGCATGGTTGCCTTAGTAACCGTCGTCACGCGAGTAACATCCTGGTTCAGAACAATGCGAAATGTTCGTCCGTGCTTCGCTGTCATGCTCGACCAGTGTTCTCCCTTTATTAAATGAAGCGTAATAAAATCGGTTTTGTAAGCTGCAGTAGCCTGTTCTGTTGCTTGTTGACTTTAGGTATTACTGTTAGTCTAGATCCATCTTTACAGCAGATACATTGACAGATAATAGATAGATAGATAGATAGACAGACAGATAGATAGATTGATAGATAGATAGATAGATAGATAGATAGATAGATAGATAGATAGATAGATAGATAGATAGATAGATAGATAGATAGATAGATAGATAGATAGATAGATAGATAGATAGATAGATAGATAGATAGATAGACAGATAGATAGCGGCTTTTCTTTGCCAACTACTAACTACATCTGCCGAAGTACAAGACCCTTATACTAGCTAAGTTATATCAGAAGTGTTCATATCCACTTTTCTGCTTGACTGGATATCATTTTTTTATAGTAAATATTCTAGTACCGGTGGCCATATCACAGTAGGCCATGAAAGCGTCGTCTCCAACTCCTACACCATTAGGATCGATGTAGTAATAACCTGACGATAAAGCGGGATTGGTGGCTTTCAGCTGTTGGCAGGTCCGGGCTTGCTTGGGTCAAGTTACATGGGAATATTATTAGAACCTTGACGCTTTAACATTTTTAGCATAACAAGTTACTAAATGCGTTTCGTTCCCGACTGCGTTAATTCGGCATGTAGAGCAGCATTTTCGCTTTCGAGGTTCTCATTCTTCTTCTCTAGTAACTCCAGACGGTGTAGGATCATCTAATGCAAACACAGCCTTATTTCAATTTTTCCGAGACGTAACAGTGGTTAAATACCTTAATATCTTCTGCTGAACTAGTTTCGATGAACCCGTCTACCTGTATTGAGATACAGGCAACGACGAGAGCTGTTAGCCTGAACAACAAAGTCATATTGGCCACAAAAGAAACAGTGAAACTGTAGAAGACAGCTCGTCACTTTAAGTAAAGTCACAGATATGAATCCCTGGCTATCAATTTCTTGGCTAATTGACAAGTTAAAGTCCACTAATCACAGGGGCTATTACCGTATTTGGTGAACACTGAAACAATAACTCCCTTCAGGAGGCTTCATAGTCGAAAGGGAGATGATAAGCACGACAGCTAAAAGAAGAAGCCTGTTAGTCTCCACGACTTCTCGGTTCATAGTTATCTGTCTATTTACTTTAACTCATGGTTAACTGTATGTGATGTGTATAAAGTATTGCTACTTCATAATCAGGGAAACATACTTTTGACAGAGGGTGCATTGGAATCAAGAATTTAAATATCTTCCAAAAAAGGTCTTCATTTTTGCACCCGCCTAAAACTGACTAAAGTTTAAGTAAAAACAGCATTTTCCTGGTGCAATTTTCCATGTATTAGCTGTACTTTGGGTGTCAGTACATAACAAGCTTCCGTAAGATTGTAAGTATACTGTTACTGGCATTGGTCTACTGCGGGTGTCTAGTGGTTGGGTATCGTTTTGTAAATATAGCCTTGCGCTGTCGGTTATAATATGTCCTTCGAGTAATAGATCGGTTATTGATTACTTGCGTGCTAGTAATGGGTTTGTTCATCAGGTGACAGTCATTTGCTAACAGTGGCCGATTCGTCTATGACGCCACAGTGACCTGTCGGCTTGGGTGCTTGGCTATTACTTGCTATTTGGTTGTTACTGGTTTAATTCCCTTGCTAACCGGCTTCCCTGCCTTCTTACCGGCCTTGGGCAGTAAACGGCCTCGCATTACTTCGTAGACAAATACAATCAGACTAATAGCAATCCCTCCTCCGAGAATGAGAAAAGCACTAGTGAAGTCCTTGAGTGAGAGTTTCCTCAAACTCTGATCCACAGTCTTGTAGTTGGTGCAATAGCCTCGAGACTTGTAGTAAATGGCATCCCAGCGAGACAGTAATCCATAGGCCAGAGTTTCCATAACCCTATTTTTCAATGATTCAAAGAGTTATCTGAAATTGTCTTAACGAAGATCAAAGGCATTCTTACAGGATATTGAATGAATTCCTCATCTCACGAGAACTGTCCAACGGAATGGCCCAACCGCCGTTCGGCAGTGAAATCGTTTCTGAAGCAAAGGTCAATGAGCAAGTACCTGTAGTGTCAAAATCGTTGTCTAGGTGCACTTTCGCAGTCCACGTATCCTGTAGGAAACCAACACTGACATATATGTGCAAATTACATTTCTACCATTCTTCTAACCTGGACAAAGACGTGCCCTCCTTCTTTAACCAGATCCATGCAATACTTAGTGCGTTCCTCCTCTCCAAAGTCTGAACCACAGTAATCTGCTGGCTTATTAAATGCATTGCTACGAAGCCATCGGTATCTTGGATTAATCTGCAAGGAGATATATTGACACATTTTTTTTGGTCATATTCGGGGGCATGCAGGCTCTCGCCCATGGCCCCCATTATATTGACACATATCTATGTAGTGAGGTGCAATAATTACTATAGAGAGGTTAACCTACCTCAACGAGCGTTCGAAAATAGCCAGCCCCTCCGGACAGGATCTGTGGCTCGCTCTTGTTGTCGATATCTCGGATAGAATTGACCAGTGGTTTGAATCTAGGGGCAGTCATATAGGTTATTAAGGAGCTGCTGTACGCGTTGACCATAACAAGGGCGGCAAGACACCAAATTCCAGCCAGGAGCCTCACTGTGCGGGCTTTTGAGAAGCATGCAGCTCCTATTCGTATTTCCACGATACTTAATGTACGTCTTCTAGTAGTTATAGTATTTATACTTACCATCAATTACGAGTGTTTACCTTGATTAGTAGCCACCCCTACCACGTATAGAGTGGCTCCCTCGTAACTGGAAAAGGGGTCAGGCTCCTGGCGCTGATGAATGTGCATCTTGGCACGAGCAAAGCGCTGCAGCAAGAAGCTTATAAGAGCCATTGAACCTAGAAAGCACATCCAAACCTATGGAGGATATGATTCGCTCGTTAGACCCGACATGTTAGTGAATTAGATCTTCCAAGGTCATACCCACCGCTGTGGTATAGGGAAGTATGACTGAGTACATATTGACCTCTGGTTTCGGGTACGGAATGACGACGCTAAACGTGTTGGTTGAAAAAGGGAACAAGTGATGGGCTAGGTAATTCCTACCATGCCTGAGCGCAAAGTTACCCAGGGACAGGTTGATTTTCTATGAAACATTGTGTTTAAACGGATAATCTACAAAACTATACGAAGCCTCAACCTTGGTACTGAACTCTTCGGGGAGATTGTTGAATTCAATAGGGTCCAACAAAACAAATTCATACCTAAAGGAGACAAAACAAGCTATAGTACTTTAACGTCTTTAATACGAGAGTAGAAGTTTACGTAAAGTTTTGACGGCGGGCCATCCACTGAAGCATATTAATGAATGAGCCACGCAGAACCGTTTCATTCTGGGCGTTCACTTCCACGTAAGTGTCATAGGGATTCTTAAAAAAAGAAACACGAAATAGTTATCTTTCTACTCACCTTAGTTTACGTAGGATATTCACGTGTAATACGTACATCGTAATAAGCTACGCGGACATGCTTGCCGCTTAGATATCTCGACTCCGGATGGACCATGGTAACTAGCAGGAGTACTGAAAGGAAACGAGTCCCCAGTATGATGTCCATTGCGTTGTTAAGCGAGACCACCACGTGTGGAGAACTCGTCACTCGAGCACTAATCACCAGCTTGTTATATAGTGTGCGATGCAGCGCTGATTAATTTGATCGAAACTGTCAACGTGGGGAATTTGAAATGAAGATGATGGGGTTTGCATCATTTAAGACTTTACTGTGTTGCAGATGCAGACAACCGCTGGTTCAGTTAGAGTTTCACTCTCACACTGTTAAGTCAGTTGGAATAACACTATTATCATATACTGAACCGTTAATTTATGAAAAAACGATACAAATGATTAGCTGATATTTCGACCGTCAAGATGGCGGACACTCGGGAAATGCGTGTAAAGATAAAGCTAGTGTATAGGATTTATGATTTAAATGCATTGGAAATTGTTTTATAAATTCCATATGATTCAATTAGCGTTTATTAAGTCGTTTTGAATGTCGCAATTAACGTTGTTGTGGATACCAATCGAGCCACCAAGTCAATTCGGCATCAATTTGCAATGTGTTCTGGAAACAAGAGGAAGATCGGACATTATCCCGCGGTGTTACTGGTCGATTTTGAATGTCATGTCGTTCTGTACGACATGAATCAATTGTCAACGTGACATTTGCATGACGATGACCCCGTTCTGTGGTTCACGCTTTCCAGAGTGTCGCAGTGCTTTATATCTAAATACTGTGAAAGCAATCGATGTTTTATCAGTTCACCAGTTCACCAGTTCAAGGTGTGCTTGCGCTGCACGTGCATTGGTACTTGTATGATTCGTTTATTTATGATACGTATAGGAATGACTGAAATCGCAATGGTTCGTGAAATTACTATTTTTACAATCCATCAAGTCTAATAAAAGTCGATTATAAACATATGTTCGATAGATAGATAGTAAGATAGGTAGGCAAGTCTTTGACACTGTCAAATATTCAACTTCGTGTCTAGCTCCTGGCAACTATCTGTCTCTTTACCTAACTTCTATCTATCTAACTATCTATCTATCTGTCTAACTTTCAACATATTTATGCATATCTTTCAGTCTATACATCCATCTAGCTATTTATCTATTTTGATAATTATGAACTATATATATGGCAACGCTGCGCGATTTTTGAACGCCGCCGAGTGTGCAGTGCAGACGCTTCAAAACAAAAGGCGGCTCTTGTACAGTATAGAGAGTATATACTGTGGGCTCTCGCTTCGAGGTTATATTGAAACAAGTAAATATTGTTAATTGATGTAATTTAATGTAACTATTTTCAACCTAATTTTTTTGACAATAGGAAGATGGACGGTTCCAATGGCCATAGAGAACGTGTTGTCATCAGCGAAGAAGAAGCCGCCTTATATGACCGGCAAATTCGCCTCTGGGGTTTGGATGCCCAGAAACGGTATTTGCATCCTTTTAGTATAATTTATCATGGATTATTCTTAAGAACTACAAGTTTCTAAATCAATGGCTAACTCTAATTATACAGCCTTCGATCGGCTCGAGTTCTCGTCATCGGAATGGGAGGCCTCGGTGCAGAAGTCACCAAGAATCTTACGCTGTCGGGAGTCAAGTCCATCACTCTAATGGACAGTGCAACTGTGGCGGGCACAAGTCATCAAGCCAGTTTTCTGATCCCACCCCACAGTGACGGAAAGAACGTAACACGGCCAAATCTACAATCAAAAAAGTAGTGTCTGACTTTGCGCTTTGGTTATTTTCCCCACCTTTCAGGCTGCCGACGCGTCTGTGGACCGCACCAAGCATTTGAATCCAATGGTCGAAGTATTTTCTGACCCGGCTGATCTGTCTTCCAAGCCAGACGATTTTGTCGCCAACTTTGATGTCGTCTGCGCAACACGGTGCAAGCTCCCCGAACTTGTTCGACTTAACAACCTCTGCCGCGAACGCAATGTCAAATTCTATGCAGCTGACGTCCACGGCCTTTACGGTTATCTCTTTGCCGATCTGCTTGAACACGAATACGCAGAGTATGTTTTCACATTTAACTCGGCATTAAAGTATTAAAAATGGATGTTTCTGTTGCTTTTTGCAGAGAAATTACCGTGCCGAAGAGCCTTGAACTGAAAAGCGAGAAACATTCCAACACGGAGAACCTCGAGACCAAAACGACGAAGAAGACTGTCGCGTATGTGTCGTTGCAAGATGCTCTGAGAGCGGATCTGTCGAAGCTCAACAAGAGAGCTTTTAAAAGAATCCAGTCTCATTGGCTTATGATGAGAAGTATTAAACTTGATTTTTTAAAATTTAAGGCCAATTAAGTTTATGTAGACTTGAAACAGCTCTTCAAGAGTTCCGCAACGAGACGCAGAGGGACCCGCAGAAAGCCGACCGTGCCGAGGACCTCGAGAAACTGGTCGCTTTGAAGAACAACCTGGCGAACGGACTTCAACTGCCGTTAACACTTCAAGATAAAGAATTAGAGTAATAAAATATGATTCCTGTAAATCAAGACAAAATTAATTTAACTTTAATATAATTAATAATTAGCTTATATAAAGATTAATAGATACTTCGATAGGTAGATAGTTCAGCAGAAAGATAGATACGGAGATAGAGAAATGGTTACGTAGCTAGAAAGAAGATGGATCGACGGATGGGTAGCTAGATTGATAAGAGATAGATTAGTTAATAGATAGGTACCTACATAGATAGATAGTTGAACTCCCGACATAGGACCAATAGTAAGAGACTGATTTTATGCAGGAGTGTCTTTGGTGAATTAAGCCCGGCTTGCGCGGTCATCGGCGGAGTCCTCGCCCAAGAGATCATCAAGACTGTTTCGGCAAAAGACCCCCCAATTCAAAATTTCTTCTTCTTCAATGGTGCAACCGACTGCTCGGGCGTTGTTGAATCCATCGGGGTTTAGCCATTTATTTCTTTCATTATATTCTCATTCCTCTGCTTTCAAATACACACAATTGTTCTTTCCATTATGTTTTTAATTGAAGCAATTTGAACTTAATTAAAAATTAATAATAAGTTTTAGACGGTGTTTTTATTGTACGTCCATACCTACATATGCACTTCATAGCATGTTCTTGCTCTTTTATTTGTCACTTTAAACAGTATCTAACACTCGGTCGCTCAGACTTGGTAGCCGACAATGGTTCCCTTGCCAATGCATTCGCCGACGAAGAACCAAAAGGCGATCTCGGCCGTGATCAGGGTGTTCAGCCATGCTTCCTACAGATCAGACCAACACGTTACCTCAATTTACAACCCTATACAGCAGGAATACACGCGCACTCACCTTAACAGTCACCTGCCTCCACTTGCCCGTCTTGGCCGAGTGGACAAGACTGTTGAACTGCTCGCTAACCTTCGGGATCTCGGCGGGCGTCGGGGGAGCCAGCTCAATCTTAGCGTAATGCCAGAAGGTCTTGAGCCTCGGTGTGGAATAATCAAGAGCACCTGTGGCAAATATAAAACATGGGGATTTAGAAAAACCCGTTCAATAGTTTCACAACATTTGTTCAATTTCACTGAGACGTAACTTTGTTAACACTGTCACGAAAGTTACGATAAGCTTACCCTTGATGAGTCCAGGGGTTTTAGCGACGAGTCCAGTCAGAGCCTTGGCCATTTTGGTGTAATTTGCTTCGAGCTGGTTGCCGAAAACACGGGACAGACGAGTGGAAGGAAAAATGGCCGCCGCTGCTGCAACTGCAAGGTACTGCAGAATGCAAAACAAATGACGAACGCGATGCGTATGAAATATATTTATTAAAATTAAATATAACACCTAAATCCAAATGTTAACACTGAATAGTTTTTATAATTTTATCTTGTATTTTCATATAGAATTCAGCTTTTAAGGAAATTACCTATCCGTTTACTTTTTATATATCGATTTATTATCGGTACAGCTGCTATCGAATTCACAGTTCAATTATCGTACAATACGGAGAAAACATGGCGGCCCCCACGACCGACAAGAAAACGCCGGCACCCAAAGTTGGCAAAAATGCCGGTGAAGAAATTATTCAGGGATTTCATAAATTACGCAACGAACAGCGACACTTGATTAACAAACTGTCAGAAATTGAAATGGACTTGAACGAACACAGGTACTCGTTTGAATCATGTCTTTGTGCCCTCTCTCCTCAGTCTTCATTACTCAATTATTCGTGTCTGTTAATAATCTAATTTTCTATATTTTAGGCTTGTCATCGAGACTTTAAAAGATGTTGACGGTGACAGGAAGTGTTTCCGCATGGTTGGCGGCATCCTCGTCGAGAGGACTGTCAAGGAAGTACTGCCGGCACTAGTCCTCAATCAAGAGCAGGTATTTGAATTGGCTACATTTACGTTGCAGTTTCTGAAATCAGAACATTGACTATTAGCTAACGAAAGCAGTCGAAGCTCTCAACCAGCAAGTTTCGGCCAAGGGCGAAGAGATCAACCAATACAAGGAGAAACACAACATTCGCATCCGGGGCAACGCCGAAAACCCCGCTGGCGAGGAGGAAAAGAAACCCAGCACTCAAGGCGTTCTTGTAGATAACAAAGCCTAACTGTTCGACATCTGCTGCTTTTTGTATGGACAAACTCTGTTTTCCCTTTGTTTTTTATTTCTCTGCTGCGAATTGCATTAACAAGCTTCAATAAACTAATCAAAAGCCATGAAATTTGAGAGAAAACCACCTATTTCATAAATTCGTTTGAGTAAAATGGCTCATTACATCATATCTGTATGGATAAGAATTATAGTATCCTTGTTAGTAATTGTACTTGCAATGAATTTGCAGTAATTTATAGTCAGCCAAGTTTATTGATTATTAAGCTTAAATGAATTAAAGTTCATGTGAAGACAGTTAGGTAATAGCTGAAAGATTAGACGGCGCAAAACTACACTTGTATTGTATGTTACCAGGGATCAGTTTTCCAGTTCGCATAACTACATCTAGCATGCAGGTGCGTACCAATAGATCATTAGCCGCTATAAAAAAACAACTCAAGGGTAAAACGACGACACAACCGACCAAATGTCGTGTTGTGTATCTCAGTTCAACCCCAGACTCGGACCGCGTTATCCCACGAGCAGGAGGCGATGCCGAATCCGTTTTCAGCCACTGACAAGCCGGTTATCCTGTTTTCGTGTCCTTGCAGATTGCCTACATAAATCGAATCGAGTTTTAGGGTACTTGGTTATATCAGTATGATTAACATGGTGTTTAGTGCTGCTGAATGTCAAACTTAAAATGTTGACAATATCCAGTGTAATGCGCAGGTATTGCCATTGTATTAAGCTGTGCTAAGATGGTAGTTAAGATGGTGCTGAACGGTTGTTTTTAAGATACCAGTATGAGTTCCTTTTAGGAGATCCCACGAATGAACCGTCGAGTCATCCGATCCTGCTACGAGAATTCTGCCCGATTTGGATAGGCCGACTGAAGTGAATCCCGAGTTGGCGGTTGGCGGCCTGAAAACCTGAATCACCTGGTCGGAGCGGAGATCGTACAGTCGGGCGGTCTTGTCTTCGGACGAGGAAACCACCGCTTGTCCCGAAGGATGAAACTGTGAGTGTAAAGTGTTGGCATTAGGTTAGCTACAGTGATGAGTAGAGGGGTAGATAGATGGATGTATATATGGGTAGACGGATGAGTGGAATGATGGATGGATGGATGGATGGATAAATTGATAGACAGATGGTTAGATAGATGGAGATATAGATAGATAAATAGACAAATAGATAGATAGATAGGTGGATGGATGGATCGATCGATCGATCGATAGACAGATAGATAGACATATAGACAGGCAGTTAGAGAGATGGAAATATAGATAGATAGATAAATAGATAGATAGATAGATAGAGAGATAGATAGATAGATAGATAGATAGATAGACAGATAGACAGATAGATAGATAGATTAGATAGATAGATAGGAGAGAGTTAGTTAGACAGACATAGAAAGATATAGAGAGATAGGGAGATAGACAGAAAGATCGATAGGTGTATAGATAGAGAGATAGAGAGATAGACAGATAGACTGATAGATAGATAGATTTACACACGTTTACATACCTATATACTTAGGCAGATACATACAGACAGGTGGTTTATACATAGACGGTAAAGGTATATAAAAACATTAACTTTAACCTAAGGTTAATTTCTGGTTAACTTACGCAGACAGAATTAACATCGGATTCATGTCCAACAAACGTCTGGTGGCACTTCAGCGTGCGGACGTCCCAGATCTTTATGCACCGGTCAACCGAACCCGTAACGATGGTCTGCGACTCGGCGTACATGGACATGGAGCAGACGTCACCAGCATGGGCCAGGGTTTCTCCGGTCTTTTTACCATTCTCCAGGTCCCAGATGGTCAATTTCATGTCACCGGAGCCGGTGATGATCTTCTTGTCCTCCAAGAAGCGGCAGCACGAGAGAAACCCTATTCATAAAGTAAACTCCGTAAATGGTTGGATAACCCAAGTCACGTCACGTGACAGTGACGTCACCCTCCAACGATCACATGACTGTGACGTCATTCAGTCAAAACGTCAAAGGGCATGTTCAGTTACAGGGCTTATAGTAAGAACAAGCATAGCCAGCCAAATCTGATTTAAACTTGCACATGATTGGTTAAGGCTAAGTCATGTGAGAGTGACGTCACCATTACATCGATATTAGATTGGTTTTCAGTGATCACGTGACTACGACGTCGTTCGGGACAAAACGCCTGAGGGCATGCTCAGTTATAGAAGTTATTACAAACAAACCTTCATAGCCGGCTAACTCTCGAACTATCTTGGCCGATCCGGAGCTATCGCGGTTGTTGACGTCGTACACGGTGCACATGTTATCCATACCGCCGCAGGCTAAACCAATTATTCCAATGATGTGATATGCGTAATGCTTGAACATGAAATTAGAATTACCGACAAAGTTCCCGCTATGCGCGAATACGGAGCACATGACCCAGGCCGACCTCAGTGGGATCACCTGGACCTTGTTCCCCGTCCACGTGTCCCAGATGATGAGTTTACCGTCCAGAGAACCCGAAACCAAGTGCCTATGTGCAAACATTATTTAAATTATAGTCCAACTAATATCGGCTGGAATCGATATATTATAAAGTTAATTAGATTAACCTGTTATAGCCATGATGTAACAACAGTTAAAGTAACTACCATGTATTATAAAGTTGCACAAGTACTGAAGTTATAATTATCAAGATACTGAAGTAATTTGTTACCTGCTATCGCCAGAGTAATGGCACGACGTCACTTTATGAATGTGTCCCTTCAAGAGACGCTTGGTGGTTAAGCGCACTTTGGGAGCGTCGCTGACTTGGGAACAGGCGCTCTCTAGCGTTGTGTCCGCGGCGGCGGCTTGCAGATCCTTGCATTTGAAGTATTTTAATAGTTACTTGATAATTACTTGATAATTACTTGATAATTACTTGATAATTACTTGATAATTAGTTGATAATTAGTTGATAATTACTTGATAATTACTTGATAACTAGACAAGTTCGTCGGTTTTCATGTCCGATATATGACTCAATGGTTTCTTGATAAATTCGTTCTTAGTTCGTTTCTCCTTTTGTTTCTTTGTTTGTTTCATTATTTGTTTGTTGGTTGTTTCCTTGTTTGTTTGTATCGTTGCTTGTTTAATGGTTTGTTTGTTGTTTGTAGTTGTTTGTTTGCTTGTCTCCTTGCTTGCTTGCTTGTTTGTTTAACTGCATGTTTCTTTGTGTCAATCTCCCTTTTTGAGCTAAAAGTTGATTGGTTTGTTTGTGCGTTTTCTTTTGTTTGTTTATCAATATATGATTTGGTTGTTTGTTCTATTCAACTGCCATTCCGAATCATTACTTGTTCGTTTCGTTTGTTATTTGTTTATTCCGTTTCTTACTCATTGATTCATTCTACATGCTGACACCTAAAAACAGTTCAATATAACCTACGAATTAAGTTAATTACGCTTTAATTAAAGCTTATATCAACCATTTCAACAGTACCTTGCATTTCTGGAAAAGAACCTGAAGTTCTCCTTTGAGCGCGGTCACTTCGGGATCCTCCTTGGGCGGCATTATTTAAATCGAATGTACTTTTCCTTGGTCTCGACAAACCAGACACGTGGAAACTACAGACTCGAACAACGGACAGTCGACTGACCGAATCGAGTCGAATTCCTCTGCATTTTTCACCGGGTTAATCTCATTTTCCCTCGGCAAAGAGTGAAGCTTTATTATTTCTAGCGTCTTTCCCTGATCCAATTAGTCGACCGATTCTTTGTCTTTTGTATATTTCGTTGGTTAAAAGGTAAGGGGAGGATTGGTAATGCAATTTAGCGCGGAAGTCTTATTTCAGAGTCACGTGACATTTAAGCACCTGTTATTCGTGTATGTGTCTAAGAACTTACACCGGTAGACTTGTATAGATAGTTGTAACAGTATGTAACAGACAGATGGATTGATAGACAGATATTCAGATAGATAGATGGAAAGAATAGATAGAGAGATAGATAGAGAGATAGATAAATACATAATCAATGCAAACTCCCCAATCACGCAACCGTTTTTCAGGCGGAAAGCAACGCCATCCTTTGAGCACTCCACCACGCTCAATCATTATGTGAACAGGGACTCGTATTACGAAACAACAATGCCATAGAATTATTTAGCGATTCCAAAGCCGCACTTCAGTCCTGTTTTACTCTTACGAAAAGTTCCGAAATTGGCAGAGAATGCCACCTTCTCATCCGCAGCCTCCCCATCCCCGTTACCTTGAGTTGGGTACCGGGGCATAGAGGTTTCGCGGGTAACGAACTTGCGGACTCATCATCCTTCCACTGCCGGCAAACCCCACTTCCTCGCTCCTACATAAAATCTGTTATAACATCCATACTAAATTGTAAATGGAATACTGAATGTCAAAACTATCAATCAGGATCTTTAACTAAACAGTTTTTCCCAACCATTCGTTCAGCTAATACCTCTTCCCTACTACTCCATCCCGTCTTACCGGAGGAACTCGCACAACTGATAATCGGACATAACCTACTCAATAGCCACCGTTTCCATTTCAATTTCCTCATTTCTTCAATATGCCTTTGCGAAGAAGAGGAAGAGACAGTCTCTCACTACCTCTTTAGATGCCCCCAATTTGAAATTCACCGTACAAATCTCAAAATCTGTTGCGGAGATGAAAACCTTTCCCCCTTTTTCTGTCATTGTACGGAATCCCAAACTTTGGAAAGCCACGCTTGTCAAAAAAATTTTGCTTAACCCAATCAAACAATTTAATTTACTAATGTTACGCTTTTTCAGATCTTACTGTTAGACTATGGTTCCTAAAAATGTTAGTGCCTTTTGCTATTCTTTTTCTTTGTATTTTATTCCAGTTCATTTTATTTTATTTCTATTATTATTTTCATTTAGATTTCCTTTTTTATATTATTCTTTCATTATTCTTTTTTTTGTCTTAACGTGTTTGTTTTGTGAATATCTTTAAAATTGTTTGTGTTGCTTTAATGTTCTTATGTCTTTGTCTTATGTCCCTCTTGTTTTGCTCCGCCCATTCTCTGCCCACGAAACTTGTAAGAAAGCATGTCAATAAGAAGAAAAGAATACAATATGGGCAATACTCACTCGTGAGTACGTCGAACCAAAAAAAGGTAGATACATAGAAAGATAAATAGATAGATCGATGGACAGATAGATGGATAGATAGATAGATAGATAGATAGATAGATAGATAGATAGATAGATAGATAGATAGATAGATAGATAGATAGATAGATAGACAGATGGATAGATAGATAGATAGATGGATAGATAGATAGATAGATAGACAGACAGATATATAGACAGATAGATAGATAGATAGATAGATTGATAGATAGATGGATAGATACATAGATAGATACATAGATACATAGATAGATAGATAGTTCACAACCGACAGCTACTCCGAGGAAATCATGACAAATACTTGACCACTATTTGCAGCTCCCCTCCACCCAATACTTAAGACTAGCTTAGATCTCTGGACGTAAGGGAATATATGGAAACGAACTGGCAGTCCATCACGCCAAACTATAGCAGCCAAAGATACTTCTAGAATAAAAGCCGACCCTAGGACTTCCGCTCAGAGAAACCAAAAACTTCATTAAACAAACCGTCAAAAACAAAGGGATTCAACAGGACGAAGATTTATCGACTTGAACATCGAACTGTACTCGAATACCGACATCCCTCGTCACTCGGCTAAAAACCTGATCCACGTACGGTCAGCCCACTTCCCCACAAAAGATTTTTCTTTTCCAAATAAGAAAGTCAAACACAAGCCAATGCCACTGCCCCCCCTACAATCCCTAATCCCGCCGAATGCTGGGGCATCTATTCTACCTCTGCACCCCCTGACCTTCCACCGCGCCAAACGTATTCGTAGCCTTAGACAGCCTATCTTGGACCATGGACTTTATTACCAAGACTTCTTCTAACAGTACCCAAAGCCCTGCCAAAGCCTTACCTGCAACATCAACATTCACCTGCGTAGTAAAGAGAATTAACAGCCATTTCACGTAACTATGTACCCAACTCAAAAACCTGTGGTCAAAAACCAACCAAAAAAAAAAGTGTCGTTAAAATTGCCTTCTTTGCACGGTTCAAAGTGCAAGAGTCAGAGTGCAAAACTCTAAACGTCAATTGTAATGAGATTTAACTCATCTATTGAAGTGTTTACAAACGCTGAAAAGACAATAACGTTCTGGGAAACTGCTTCTGGAAGTATGAAACAACTGATTGATTGCAGCGCCATCTAGTGGTCAAGACATCAACTATCATTCAACTTGTTAACCAATTTCCCTGTCAATGTCTATTAAGTTTAACATACATGACAGTAATGGTAAGATAAGCATTTGAATCATCGAGCTCCGATTTTATTTGTCAACACGTGTTTATATTTTGTACCAGAGAAGCAATACATTGGTATAATGCATGTTAAAAGTGTAATTAATTTGAAGTATAATTGAGAATTACTCAAGCTTTAGTGTAGCCCTTCTTCTGGCTGCTCTTCTCGCAGCAGCACGTGTAGGACTTCCTGCAGCAGCAGATGAGGAAGATGACGGCGAACACGGCGCCGAAGATACCGCCCCAGATCTTCAATTGTTTCTCTCTTTTTAATTTAAAAAAATTCACGGTTTACAAAAAAAAACACAAAAATATAATGAATAAGATTCATGACAATAAAGAAATATGATTAAAATTATTGGCATTGAATTAACATTGAAACATAGTACTACCCTCACCGAGGAATAGTTTGTCTCCATTGCTTTCTTTTCTGCACCACAGTACAGTACTTACGTAGCTATAATTTAATTCAGTTTCTGTGTTCGTGATTTTAAACTCTCGCAGTAGATAGTTTTAGGTAATCTGGCTTTGTCTGCGGTACTTTAGATCCCATTTAAATAATGCTCAGTGAATGAATTGTCCTTATTTGCTATGTGTGTTTGTGAGTAGCAATCGAATGAAGATGACTCTAAAATTATGTATTGGCTGGAAAATTTGCAATTGAAAAGAGGGCGAAATGTAGAGTCGACTCATGTACGACACGTGGGTACGCAGTTGAGTCGAGCGCAGTTGAAAAGAGCGTCAAAAGTCGAATCGACTCATATGTGACTCATAAGTACGCATTTGATTGGTCCGCAGTTGAAAAGAGCGAGGAAAATCGAATCGACTCGTAAGACTCATAAGTACGCATTGGACTGGTCAGTACGCATTGGACTGTTCCGCTGTTGAAAAGAGCGCGAAAAGTCGAATCGACTCATATGTGACTCATAAGTACGCATTTGATTGGTCCACAGTTGAAAAGAGCGCGAAAAGTCGAATCGACTCATATATGTGACTCATAAGTACGCATTTGATTGGTCCACAGTTGAAAAGAGCGCGAAAAGTCGAATCGACTCATATATGTGACTCGTAAGTACGCATTTGATTGGTCCACAGTTGAAAAGAGCGCGAAANCATGGGTACGCATCTGATTGGTCCGTAGCCGAAAAGCGCGCGAAAAGTCGAGTCGAGTCATGTACGACACATGGGTATGAAGTTGAGTCATATGATGACGCAATTGAGTCATTTTGAGTCATTGCGTCATGGTGACGTCATTGATGGTCATGGCAACTCACTATGGCCGCGCATGCCCGGACTTGTTTGGCTCCCATGTAAAGAGATAGGACAAACGATTTAACACAGAAACAAATAGGGAATTTGAAAAGGTGGGAAGAAAAACGGGGGAAAAAAAAGAAAAAAAAACGTGGAGTGGAAAAAAGTGAACAATATGTCTCCATGCTGTTAAGCAATGGAGACAATAAATAGACGAAAGGGCCAAAACCTTCCGTCTGACTTTCCACCGGATTAATCACTGGGTGATCCTCATTGGCAACGACTTCAGTGACGTCATCAGATAGGGGAATCTTGCCTTTAGGTTTTCTCCCTCGTCGCACAGGATCCTTAACGACTTTCTGATTCTCGGTTTCATCTAATACAAACAAGGATACAAATGTGAATACTGGAAAATCGTAATCCAGAATGTAATTCTATAGCTCCAATTACATCAGAGACAATCGATATAATTTTAATAATTAGTAAAATTAATAAAAATTATAGTTAGTTATCAAACCATTTACTTGTATAACTGGTTTTGTAATTAGTCATTTTTAATTTTTGTGACCATAAAGTACGTGCTCATCTGCTGGATAAGTTTCACGAGCGTGCCAGTGTTGAGGAATCTCTGTCGGATTCTCCAACATCGGTTCCCATTTAACCAGCGCTTCCCGCGGACACTAAGCAGGACAAGGAGGGAAACAAACGACTGTTTAGCTGTTGTCACGTGACTTTCAGCGTCTCGCAGATGGGATTCTAAGCGACTTGAGGAGGATTTAAACCTGTATTCTACCGCGCCAGTCGTCGAATTGGACCCCTCCCACCCCCATTGCAGTAGTGGAAAGCTGGAGGCTGGACGCTTTTCACTGATCGCAGCTTTCGTTAAGCACATTTTCTGTGCAGTTGCGTTAAGCGGAAAGACATCAAACAGGTATTATTCTTGGTGCAGGACACTTTAACGTCCAAAAGGAACGAATTAGAGCCCGACTGGAAAAAATGATGATGAAAAGAAAGAAAAAGTTTTATGCAATACATTAATACCACTTTTACCACAGAAATAGTTATAACGTAATTGAATTACATCCCTTTTTAATGACATTTGTAATTAATTACTTTTCCTTAAGTTGTAATTATGGTTATAATTCATACATTTTTAATTATTACTAATGTATTAATTACTTTTGGAGGGTCAATTACACAACTCTGCTAGATATACACAAACAATTAGACTGATAGGTAGTTAGATAGGTAGACAGATGAAAAAGTGGTGATTGGGTAGATGGTTGGGTAGATAAAGTATGGATAGAGGCATAGATCTACAGATAGACAGCTATATAGGTAGATAGGTGGGTAGATAGACAGACAGATAGTATACATAATTAGATAGATAGTTAGATAGATGAATAACTGGTAATTGGGTAGATAGATGGGTAGATACATAGATGAATAAACCATAGATGGATGCACGGATTAGTAGAAATATATATATATATATATATATATATATATAGAAAGTTAAGTAAAAAGGATAGATAGATAGATAGCTGATTAGATGGATGAATAAATGGATGTTCAGAGACGGATAGATAGAAAGCAAGTCAGCCAGAATGACGGATAGAGAGAAGAATAGATCTGTAGACAGACGGTCAGTTAGATAAATAGGCAGATAAATACAAGAAATTGATGAAAGGGCCAAAACCTTCCGCCCGACTTTCCACCGGATTAATCACTGGGTGATCCTCATTGGCAACGACTTCAGTGACGTCATCAGACAGGGGAATCTTGCCTTTAGGCTTTCTCCCTCGACGCACGGGATCCTTAACGACTTTTTGATGCTCGATGTCATCTAACAGAACCAAGAATACAAATGTGAATCCTGGGAAATCGTAATCCAAGTCGTAATTATATGGCCCCAGGTACATCAGAGATATAATGTTATTAGAATTAATTAGTAAAATTAGTCAAATTATTGTAATTAAAGATAATCAATATTAAGAACAACTTAACAATGGCATTTACCTTCAATTTAATTAATTTATATTGTATAACTATCATTTAAAATCTTCACAGTTTGACATTCAAATTACTAGAGTCAAGTATACGTTGAGGTTCGGTTTGGTCCGAGACGGTCAAGAGCTTGATATCCTCGGCAGCGGCTTCGACGACGTCATCAAAGGCCGACGACTTGACCTTGGGTTTCCTGCCTCTTTTGACGAGCTCCCTGGGTGGTTCCTCCTCTTCAAGTCGCGGTGCTATCGAGTCGAGTAGAGACATAATTAATTTAATTCATTTAAATTAAAAATAGCATAGTCATACATGTATAATTTAAGTAATAACGTGAAGTGATAATTAGCAAGACAATATCAATAGCCAAAAAAATTAGGATTAAATTAATTGATTGAATTAACCTTCTGGCTGATAGATCGGCACGTTTTCCACCGCCGCGGCTTTCCTTCCTCGGTTAGCGTACGTCTTCTTGGGTTTGTGGACAGGCAATGATTCCATCGCGATTTCCGCACTATCCGTGACGTCATCGGCACGTTCCATGACGTCATCAACTGCAGTGCGGTCGTCTCTGCTGGTTCCAACTCCCGTAGGGTCATCCATTTCACTGTACGTCCGGCAGATATTTTTTAATCACAAATTGTTTTAGTTAGATAAATATAATTATTATAGTTTTATTGATTTCAGTATAATCATGATTCATGATATATCATATTCAGTATAATAATGATTTTATGATACATTTTTATCACTTTAAAATGGAGTTCAAATCATCAGCCATTAAAAAACAGGGATATCCGATTTTAAACCTCGTTCTATAAAAACCATCATCGTTACAATTGAGCCAATTAATTCAACTAAATTAGGTTATCCTCGTTTCAGTGTGGATTTCCAGGTAGTTAATATGAAGGTACCCTACATACTTCAGTTAATTAACTAAAGCTTCGAATTTATTAATTTCCATTAGATTAACTGAAAAATTATGCTAATTTTAATATACGCTAACAAGAATCCGGGATCCTCATCATCGTCTTCTTCAGCAAAGACAGTCTTCTTGGTCGTCTTAAATCTCCTCGTCGGTTTGGCCTTTCGGGAGGGTTTTCTCGTTTCGACCGAGTCGTTTTCACCGCTCTCGTACTCCGCCACGAACGCATCCTGCGTCGCTTTCGACTAAAATTCAACAAGAAAAGGCATTATTCATAAAATTCTATTGGTTTAAATCTGCCTCAAGTTTTACTCTATTCATTGTTATTCCGGTGTCGAGTAAAACACGAAAAATTTTTTTAAATGCATTATTAAGTAAATTATGTTACTTCATTAGCTTAGTCGGGGCTTGAACCCCCCGCCGTATAACCCTCCAATTCCCACTCCCAAACCTTAGGGGAAAGAATAGAACAGTTTACTACAATTTAAACTGCGCATTCAAACTTCGGCACACAAAATACGAAAAGAGTTCAATTCTAAAAATTAATTGAAAAAGTAAAAGGAAAAAAAAAGAAAAAGGCGAAAGCGGGGCGCGAACCCGGGAGCTTTAGAATGGTGTACTGAAAAAAAAATGAACATAGTACTACCCTCACCGAGGAATAGTTTGTCTCCACTGCTTTCTTTTCTGCACCACAGTACAGTACTTACGTAGCTATCATTCAGTTTTAGTGTTCGCGATTTTAAACTCTCTCGCAGAAGTAAGTTTAGGTAACCTGGCTTTGTCTGCCGTACTTTAGATCCCATTTAAATAATGTCCAGTGAATGAATTGTTTTTGTTGTTTGCTATGTGTGTTTGTGAGTAGCAATCGAATGAAGATTATTTGAAAATTGTTCCTTAGCTGGAAAAATTGCAACTGAAAAGAGGGCCAAATGTCGAGTAGACTCGTATACGACATGTGGGTACGGAGTTGAGTGGACCGCAGTTGAAAAGAGCGCCAAAAGTTGACTCGACTCATATTGGCTACCTGGGTACGCATTTCATTGGTCCGCAGTCGAAAAGAGCGCGAAAACTCGAGTCGAGTCATATACGACACATGGGTATACAGTTAAGTCGAGCGCCATTGAAAAGAGCGTCAAAAGTTGAGTCGACTCATGTACGAAACGTGGGTACGCAGTTGAGTCGAGCGCCACTGAAAAAAGCGTCAAAAGTTGAGTCGACTCATGTACGAGACGTCGGTAATCAGTTGAGACGGTCGCAATTGAACAGAGCGTCAAAAGTTGAGTCGACTCATGTACGAGACGTCGGTAATCAGTTGAGTCGGTCGCAGTTGAAAAGAGCGTCAAAAGTTGAGTCGACTCCTATACGACACGTGGGTACGCAGTTGAGTCGACCGCAGTTTAAAAGGGCGCCAAAAGTTGAGTCGACTCATATACGACACGTGGGTACGCAGTTGAGTCGACCGCAGTTGAAAAGAGCGCCAAAAGTTGAGTCGACTGATATACGAGACGTCGGTAATCAGTTGAGCCGGTCGCAGTTGAAAAGAGCGTCAAAAGTTGAGTCGACTCATATGTGACTCATAAGTACGCATAGGACTGGTACGCAGTTGAAAAGGGCGAGAAACGTCGGATCGACTCATGTGCGGCACATGGCGGGGCGAGATGGTGGGGTGAGTTGGCAAGGGCGAGTTGGCAAGGGCGAGTTGGCAAGGGCGAGTTGGTGGGGCGAGTTGGCAAGGGCGAGTTGGTGGGGCGAGATGGCGGGTTGACTCGCCCGCAGTGTGTTTGGCTCCCATGTTAAGAGATAGGACAACGATTTAACGTAGAAACAGATAGGGAATTTGAAAAGGTGGGGAGAAAAACGGGGAAAAAAAGAAAAAAAACATGAAGTGTAAAAAAGTGAACAATATGTCTCCATGCTGTTAAGCAATGGAGACAAACATAGCAGCCGCTTTTATTCTGCTTGCCGCAGAGTATCTATCGCCGGAGAACTTATTAATACATTTTAAATTCCTGATATTTTGAATTTAATCGAATTAAAACGCTAGATTTACCTCGTCGATTGTGAAGGTGGCGTTTACATTTCCACGCGGCGATGACATTGGGCTGACGTTCAACTGCTCTAAGGAAGAGAAAAAGAACAACAATTCCATCATTTTCTTGCTTATTATATCTATGCTGTGTAATTTATTTATTTTTTTAAAATTAAGTTACTTATTGACTTTTTCTAGTACATAGTGCTTATATCGTACTAGCCAACTACCAACTACCAATTAGCTCTCCGTTTGATCAGCTAACAGATTGATTTATAATAAATTCACTAGTATTAAATTATTATATTGTAATCAACATGTCAGCATTAAGAAGGGGAAACTGTATAAGGATTAATAACAGGATTTCATAAGACAGTGCTTTACCTGATCTTCCCCTGACGGAAAACCTAAACCGACTGGCTGAACCTGCAGGTTAGCCAGGGATCCTGTCCTTTCCTGTCCAAATTCTGCGTATTTTACCTTGTTTTTCAAACTCCTAACAGCCCCTTTTCTATTCAATTTACCATCATCTTTAGTGATTACAAGGATTATACAACATTCTTGTTATTATTTCATTATATCTATTATTTTATGAGGTGGTTTATTTTTTATATTAAATATCGTAGTCATTGCATCTGTAACTCGCGAATATTTATATATTTTTTACTGAAGCACCAAAAAATAGGGTAATACGCAAGTGCTACGCATTAACATAACCAACACCAGTAATTCAAATTTAATAATTGTTTCTGTGCATCGACGCGAATAGAAAGCTGTGAATATGACGAATTAATACCGAAAGCAGCAAAATAACCATTTTTTTTTTAAAGAAAAGATAATGTTATAAGGGAAAAAAAATAGGAAAAGAAATTCTTTTTATCTTCGAGTTGGACGTTTGCGTTTCGTGGCTGCAGTTTCAGCGTCGTCCGCATCGCTGCAATAGACTTCGACGACAGGCTTCAGAGGTTTACGGCCACGACGGGGGCGCTGCTGGACCACATCATCCTCCGCACAAGTTTTAACCTACATAAAATTAAATGAGAATTATTATAATAACAAACATATAATAATAATAATAATAATATTATTAACAAAAAATTATAAATAATAAACAAAAATTTAATATAACTTTATGGAAACCTAGATAAAATTAAAAATAATTCGCAATTCAATATAGAAGATATTCTTTTCTATAATTTAATTTTTAATAATATATATATATAAGCCTATTGATAACCTATCAGTACATTAGTAGCCATACTACATGATGTTAATTTCTAAATCTAATTATAGTCTATCAATATAAATAAATACATAAAATATAATACAGTATGGTACATAACATTTTCATTATTCCACAAATTTTTAAAAATATTTCTAACTGAAGGGTTACAAGGTTCATAAGCCAAGCTAGTTAATTTAATTAGAATCAAAGTTAATGGTGGTATATAACGTAATAATGAGCACAAAATAATAATAATGAATAATGATGAATTAAATAACAAGTTACACAATTTCTAGGCTTGGAAAAAAATATTACCTAGATCTCTGTTTCGTGTAATTCTAAAGTCATTTTTATCTAGTTAATCAAGTATGCTTTAATTATTGTTCGTATTATTGTCACCGATTGGGTGGTGTCGGATAAAAGTTTAGCCGTTTCCGGACTTCCAGGTCCCTTCTCTTCGCTGCGGCGGTCATCCAGCGCTGATTTTGGCCAATTAAAAGAAAAGTGGTAAATTTAATGTTTCAACGAGCATTCCATACAATCTTTTATAACGATAATAATAATAATAAGAGTTAAGAACAGTAAATACCAATTAATCTATATAATACATAATTATACAAGAATATAACAATACCTATACACCATAACATTTAACCTTGAACTATATCAAACTTGTGAATCGGATTATTATTGAACTGAATTAAGATGTTAACAACCTTTTTCAGGTTTGGTTACGAAGACAGCAGCCGTTGGAGACTCTTCGCGGTTCTTGCGCCGGTTCTTCTTCGCAGGATTGGCGACTACTTTCAGCGTAGGAGTCGACGATTCCAAGGCTAAGACAAAAACATTCCTAGTTTTCTTGGAAACGACAGGCGTCTTGACTGCATTCTGATTGGTAGTCCTTCCTGTGACGTCATCAAGTCTTGCTTCGTGATTGGTTGAAACCGCAATTGGGTTATTTTCCTCGAAATCCATGCTTCTTGATCCAAGCCGTTTCTTGCTCCTGCTTTTCGGGGCGTGCGGGTCGGGAACCGCGGATTCTTGCAGCTGCTGCTTCTTTGGACGTCCAGTCTTCATTTTTGATGACTCCAACAGCTTCGTTTTCCGGTCTTTAGTTTTCTTTTCCGATAAGCGATCCTGCGGGTTGAAATCCGCGGATTCCTGTGGGTCTTCGAGAATCGTGGTGGATTTAGGATCCTTCTTGTTACAATCTTCCAACAGTTTAGAAGCCCCAAAACTCAAAGTTCCTTCGGCTTGATTCCCAGTCAAAGGATCCTGTGAGTTTGGATCCGCGGTTTGCAATAGAACCTGTTCTTTAGCTTTGGCGTCTTGTTTTTTCGCAATTCGGCCATTTGTTTTCCTCGGGTGGCTTGTTGGTTTCGAATCCGGGGATTCCTGCGGATTGGCAAAGAGTGGATCGTTCACCGCTGAAGTAGAGTCTTTCTTGTTGCAATCCTCCATCAGTTTAGAAACCGCTTCAGTCTGATTCTGAACTGAGAGATGCTGCGAGTTTGGATCCGCGAGTTCTAGACGAACCTGTTCTTTAGCTTTAGGACCTTGTTTCTTCGCAGTTCGGCCTCTTGTTTTCTTCAACTGGCTTATCGGTTCCGGATCCGCGGATTCCTGCGGATTCGCGATCATTGTAGCATCCGTTGGATTCATGGATCCTGAAGATCCTTCAGTGCGATTTTCGGGTACAAAATCCGGCGGGTTTGAATCCGCTGCTTCTTGAACTAGACCCTCGTTGGCTTTACGATGCGTTTTCGTCGTGCGACCTTTTGTTTTGTTCATTTCCTTCTGCGGGTTCAGATCCGCGGGTTCTGCAAGACGCGATTCCTTTTTAACAGCGGCTTTCCTAACGGTAGTCCGAGTTTTAGTATCCTGTGGATAAGGATCCCGAAGTTCATCTGGTCCTCGAAGATCCCGGCTCAGGATTTCGTCTGCAACAAGATGAGAATCGCATACTTTACGTTTCTGGCTGCGCGATTTCCTTGATTGATTTTGCGGTTCTGAATCCGCCGATCCATTCTCAGCTTGCGATCCCGATCCTGATTCAGCAGTGTCGGATAGACATTTCGATTCTTTGTTATCAGTAGTACTTTCTGCATCTTTAGCTGCCCTTTTCCTCCTCTGAAGCGGTTTTTGGACCGAACCATCAGTTTTACCATCTTCAGGATCAAGTTTGGGTTCTTCTTGCTGACTGGTTCGACTTGCTGAATCTTCATCATCTTGTAGGGATTCATCGTCTTTAGTTGATTTTGCTGGTCTGCCCCTTCGAAGCGATTTCTTCTGAGCGCTGCCAGTGTCAGACGACTGATTCACCGGTTCTTCGTTGGTCGATTTCACCTTGGTACGTCGCTGAGGCTTCGTCTTGACGGTCACTGCAGCTTCAGTAGCTTCAGGATTGATACTGAATCCCTCAAACTCAGCCCTAGGGCGTCCCGACTCTTCGCTGTGTTGAATGGCCGGTTCCGTTCGGGCTGATTTCGGTTTCCTCGATCCTCGCGGCTGTCGTTTGTTAACCGGATCAACCGTGGAAGCTTCAGGATCGATACTAGACTCCTCATCTGGGCTGCCGAGGGATTTTGGCGCTTGAAGACCGTAAATTGATTCAAGGGGTTTGGTTTTCCTTCCTCTTTGAGAAGGTTTTCTCGTGGTTGGCAGAGCTGTGGGAACCTGAAGATCGATCCTGGGCTCCTTGGTTCCTGAACGATGGGATTCAGACTCATCGCTCAGGTTTTCTTCAATTTGTTTAAGCTTCCGTCCTCGTCGAAGCTGTTTCTCACAGCTTTTGTCGACTTTGGAGATCCCG
Organism: Leptestheria dahalacensis; assembly: GCA_022114935.1. Taxonomy (NCBI): domain Eukaryota; kingdom Metazoa; phylum Arthropoda; class Branchiopoda; order Diplostraca; family Leptestheriidae; genus Leptestheria; species Leptestheria dahalacensis. Next base: position 24,766 of record JAIQCU010000428.1, on the reverse strand, counting down.
GACTCGACCCTGGAAGGATCCTTAGCAATGCTCGAGCTTCTTGATGCTTCGATTGCTGATAACAAGGCTTCTGTTTCCGATGTGTTTAGAATTTTCAGCTCTTCAAGGTTGATTTTGTCAAGATTGGGTTTTTCAGGATCAACGGGGTCGATCCTGGTTTCCTTATTTCCAACGACAGAGGTTTGAGAAGTTTCATCATTCTGGTTTGTTGGAACCCTTTCGACAGCTTTTGGTTTCTCTCGCCTCTTACTCGGCTTCTTTTCGACATTAGAAACGGTCGACGTGCCAGGATCGTTCCTTGCAGCAGTTTGTCCGTTTGAAGTGCCGCCGGATTCTTCGATGGAACGGACTTTATATTTTTCTGTGATACCAGCTGCTTTTGACTCCTTCTGAAAGCCTTCGTTCGCGAGCCCATTGTCGGTAGACAGCGAGGGATCGATTCTAGTTACCTTGGTTCCGTTACCTATGGGCGGATCTTCGGCTGAAAGCAGAGTGGCTTGTCTGTCAGCTCCTTTGCGTTTTCGTCCTATTTCGACCTGATCCTTGTCAATAATATCAGTTCCAGGATCGATCCTTTTCGCTGAAGAATCCCGTTTAGTAGCCTCAGAGTTAGCAGATTTGGTCTTCGTAGCCACTGTCTCCTCTGGAATGTTGTTTACTTTCAGGGTGCTGACTGCCATAGAGTCAGGATCGACAGCAGGATTCTTCCTGCTGGTGACCAAAATTTCCGGCTCTTCAACTGCTGCTTTCTTCTCGTGGAATGTTGCTCTTCCTACTTTGGGCCGTTTTTTCTTGTTGACATCGTCAGCCGCGGTAGGTACAGGATCGATCGTAGCCTCCTTTTGACGATCCTCGACACGACCTGCGTCTTGAACTTGTCGAGGTAACTCGGATTTCGCCAACCCCGTTGCTTCGTTACCTTTTCGAGAATGGGATTTGGTCATCACGTTGGCTTCAGAAGGATCGGGAACGACCCTAGGCTTTGTTTGAATATCAGAAGGATTTTCTTGTAAAGTTGTACGTTCGCCTTTTCCAGTTCCAGCAGTTGTCTCCATGGTGATCGGCTCCCGAATGGGTTTGTCAGTTGCTTTGTGTTCCGTCGCGTCCTGACTGCTCTTCTGTTGAATGGAGTCAGGATCGCTGATCGAGGCTTTTGTGAAAGTGCCGTCCATTTTCGCTGGTTTTTTACAGTCGAAAGTTTCATTTTGAACCGACTGTCGGATCTCGGCATCTTTTCCAGCTGTATTAAACACTACAAAGTAAATAAATTAATCAATTAGTAAGTTGAAATTACTCTTTGATTACATTTTGATAACTGACTTTCTACACAATAGATAATTAATCAGTTAATTGATGGTTAGATAATTAACGTCGAATCTCGGCGTCTTCTCCAGCTGTATTATACACTACAGAGAAAATTAATTCAGCAAGATTAAATTAACTTTAATCATATTTCGATACCTAGAATACTTGTCGGTTAGATAAGTAATTTTTTAGTCAATTCAAACACAACGGTATTACTATTAAAATGGTATTACAGTGAAAAGTTGTTATCCAATTACATTTTAATGACATTTAAGAAAAAATAATGAAATAATTAATGGTTGGATCAATTAATATTTTAAAATCAATCAGGAATTAAAACATCACAATGGTATTAAATATTAAAATAAATAATGTATAAATACCAATAATAAAATAATTAAGTGAAGAAATTGTAAATTGCTACTTATGACGGAGAACTTCAATCAAAAATAAATGCAGCAAAATAAAGGGAGAATTGTAAATTTTAATCAGTGATTAATAAATTTCCATTATTTTTTTAAATCAAGTAAATAAAAAATAAATAAGTATTTCAAGGAGTGAATAGATTATCTTTGATAATTAAAAATTAAATTACATAATAAAGCCATACTTTCTGGCGATTCGGATACGGTAAAGGTGCCATCGCTCAGGTTCTTTTCCTTGCTGGAGTTCACTGGAGTGGACGAGTCGACCGGGCCTTCCTTGTTCAGATCCTGATCCTAATTAAAACACCCGTGAGCAAACTAATAAAAACCTTTGAAATGCAAAATACAATACTTGTTACACATGTGTACAAAATAAAGTAATAACAATCAAATTGATGATAATTAATAATAACAATAACAACCAATACGTTATGCAGTATCATACTTACACCTGTTACATAATACTAATAAAAAGTTTCATTTAAAGTTATTAGATTTGATTGAATTTAACTAAATTCATTCTATTTAATTGTAATAAAATCAACTTTGACTGGTATATTACAATTTTAGAAATATTGATGAGTGTAATACATGGATTATTTAACTTTATTGTTTCTCGAATTAACCGAATGAGAAGAATTACCGAGTCGTCGCTTTCAACAGTGTAGGTATCATTGTGCCTCGATCGGGCGACGGGAGCCATCGGGGTCCGCGGTATCTCCCTCGTGGGCAGAATCGGTTGAAACCCGGTTGATTTCTGATCGATTTCGGGGTCTACGGCAATCTTCATCGGTTTTTCCTTTTGAGAAATTTTCCTGTGCGGGACATTTTCAGCTGCCGGCTTCTTCATCACCGGAGAAGCTGTTAAAAAAAATAATTTTTAATTAATTTTAAATATTTCGAAAAATACATATACTGTACAATTTTAGAATTTATTGATTTAAATTGAATTTCAGTTAATGAAAATAAATAATTAATTGTAAGAGTAATTAAAGTTTACACTTACGCCTAGCTAGCGGAACCGTCGTCTCTTTCACCTTCCCCGCGTTTGTCGACGTCATGGCCTTTATGGGAGTCCTTGGGATTTCCCGCGTTGGAAGAATCGGCTTGAAAGACGACTGCCCCAGAACATCTGACGGTAGGGGTTCGGGCACCTTTTTCGCGAATGGCAGGACAGGTTTCGCGGGAAGGGCGCGAGAAGGTCCGCCATGTTTTGACTCGAGTTGGTGAAGCTAAATACCAAAAAAATAAATTATCAATAATTCCAACAACACATTAAATATGAGTTTTCACTTATATTAAACATAACAAATGTTTAAAAAAAGTTTACTCGTAACGAAATGGCCGAGATGTTCTTCCTGCCGTTGTGCCTCGATTCCGTCTTGCCGATGAGCGCCCCGAGCAGACGAACCTTCTTCCTCGTGTCTGTCAGGTCCGAGACCTTGCTAGCCAAGTAGCCAAGGTCCATGCGGTTCAGACAGCTGAATCACGACGTTTAGTTAGACAAAAAAAACTGCAACACACATGTTATCTCAGTACCTCAAGCAGCGTTTGGCATCCGCACCTATGGATTCCTGGTTCTGAAACGTCCAGCCCTGGTCGTAAACGCGTAGAATGAACTTAAGTACATTGACCGTCTCCCTCTCGTCCATGGCTGTCAACGATTTGGCCTCCAGTTTTAGGTGGAAGTAGTCCCGCAGCTTGACGTAGACATCATTTTCCACGGGATCCATACTGCTTGGGTATCAACAGTTACAGATAATTCATGTAACACTAACAGTGCAAAGATATACCAGGCAATCTCTGAGTTAAGAAAGGTCAAAAACATTCATTTATTCAAACCAGTTAATTAAGCTAAAGGAAAGGAGAGACATAGAAGATTCCTTACCTTTTTCAATAACTGAACTATTCTTTGAATTTTAAAATTATTTCAGGAAAACAATTGGACAATCGGAATTTTTGTATAATTCTGCAGAACTCGTTAGATTACAGCGGTCCCATTGTTTGTGCAGTGCGAAAATTCAAATCGTCAAACCGACGCGATAGCAGCTCACTCTAGCGGCAAATCCGGAAACTACAATTACCTCTTTCATTATTAGTATGTCAAAAATATATGTAGAATTCATAGTATTTAATATTCATTATCCCCATTACCATTTTAAAACTTTCGTATAAGGTTCACTTTGCAAACAAGGCTAGCGAGCTGACAGACTGGCACGCAACCCACTTTGTTTGCAGGGTCCCCAAATCATGCACTAATGACCTGCAGCTCACCATTGTCCTTTTTGGGGTCAAGATTGCATTTATGCTGTAAAATATTGGCGAAAATCAACTGAAACACGTATAATATCATCACGTTGTTTGAATTCATTAATTACAATTTTTAATGCCGGATTCAATTTACAGATTTTCTTGAAAAGTAAGTTTTAGTTGACGGATCATTTTCGAAGACAGGATTCGTAGGTCGGCACCATATTCTTGATCATGGCGAACGCGAGCGGTCCTCCCGTATTTTCCAGAACTTCCAGCGTTTCCAGAATCAGGTCACCCAGGTTGATTCCTTTTTGTTGCCCGTAATCGATACCATCTCCTAAATTAACTAGATAATTAAGTTTGTCCTTCAATTTAAAATTTGGCGCCAGAAGTATTCAACCTTGTGAATGGGATTTTAAAACGAAATGGTTTTTTACTGTTTTTATTGCGAAATAGATTCAAAACTGGAAGAATGGCTTTGTAATACGGAGGTAGCGCTCTTCCCGCGTCTTTGGAGCAAGTCGCCATCTGCTGGACGATTTTTAACGTGGTTCCGATGACTCGAGCGTTTCTTGTATTTAAGGCCCCTGGTAATTTATCGAATTAATTATCTATGAATTAAAAGATCGCATGGTAAAATTTGATCTAATTGATATTATAATGCAAATGGCTGGCATGTCATACTTCGAACTGGAGGAATCAGCAGCGGTAGAAGAGGCGCAACTCGTTCGGGAGCTCGAGCGATGAGTTCTTCGGATCCCTTTTTAGCGAAGAATTCGTACGGGTGTTTGGTTTCGCATAAACCGTCCAGAAACAAGGGAAGATAATGACTGTAGTCAAGGGTTTCAGGTTCTACCTGCAATTCATTCACAAGGTACTTTGTATACTACATATATTTGTTAACCTATCTTGTTACACTATCCGTCTATCTATATACCTATACCTGTATTATCTGTATCTACCTACCTACCTATCTATCTATCTATCTATCTATCTACCTAACTGTCTGTCTATCTAATTGTTTATCTATCTATTTACCTATCTATCTATTTATGTATCTATCTATCTATCTATTTATCTATTTATCTATCTATCTATCTATCTACCATTGTAGTTATTCGGTTAACTGCGTTAAACTACCAGCCAAGCTATCTATCTAATTTGTACGTATGTTATCTATTTACCTATGTATCCACTGATCAGTCCATTTATGTAACTGTCCAGCTATATATCCACCTAACTGTTCATTTATCTGTCGGTATATGTCTATCTGTCTATCAGTCTATCTATTCTTCTATCTATCTTATCTATCTATACATCTGTATGGCCTGTCTCTCTGTCTATATATCTATCTATCTGTCTAACTGTCAATTTGTCTGTCTGCCTGGCTATCCACCTATGTCCCCCTGACCTCCTGTCTATTCGGATATGCATGTGCCTACCTACCTTAACTATCTATCTAACTCTCTACCTGTCTAACGAATCAACGATGATTAAGTATATATATCAGCGCTGCCCGATACTTTCATTTTTCAGTAAACACTCGTGCAAAAACTAACCTTCCAACCAAGTCGGTAGAGTCGACTCTCGTGTATGATAAACACAGGCAAATCGCCCCTATCATAAGCTCTTCGAAAGGCAGTCGAGACCACCGACTGACTTGCAAACACATTCACTCGCGGAGGACACGCGACTGAAGTCCCAGCCTGTATGGACCTTATGGAGAAGGCCGGAACATTCGATTTGCACGAGGACACGGCACTCCTTCGCATTTTGTCCAAAACTCCACAGCGGACTGACCAGTCAACGGCCCAAAGTGACGGAAAATATAAAGGAACCATGCGGGGCTAGGTAAGAGGGGGTGGACTTTTATTTCCGAGAGGCTTGGACGAACCGCGCAAAATCCGGTCCTCTTTTATCACTGAAAACCAACTATAGCCGAAAACTCCATTTTGTAGCTAAAAAAACAACAACATATTTTTCCAATGGCTTGAGATTACTGTTGGTTAATATAATAATGGAGGACTATTTAACCATACGTTATTTTGGTTGCTCTTGATTGGTTGGTTGAAGGTAATAATGTTACTCTAGAAGGTTATCGTCACTTTTTGATGAGGGGTTTTTGAGTACAATTTTAGCAAATATGTGCCTATCTATCTACCTATCTATCTATTTATATCTGTATCCGTCTATCTATCGGTCCGTCTGCCTGTCTATTCATCTGTCAATCTATCCATCTATCTTTCTATCTACGTACCTGCTTACCTATATCAGTCTATCCAGCTATCTATCTATCTATCTACCTACCTATCCTTCCATTGACCAACATCCATTTATCTATCTATCAACCTATCTATCTATCTATCTACTCATCTATCTTCCCATCGACCCATTGTTGTCATGTATAACTGTATTAACTACGTAAATATAAACACAACTACAACTACAACTATCTTGTTTGCAGGGACGTACTCCCATGAAACCATTATTTGGACGAAATCATAATCAATATCAATATCAAATAGCTTTTAGTCGAAAATTCGCGTTTATATAAGTGTCTTATAACCAATCGTACATAGATCACTTGCTGTTTGACAATAACAGTCAAGGACATGCCGGTTTTACATCTCATGTTTAGCAAACTAACGTCAGTCCTGTATATTATGCGGGATACACTGATGTTGATGATATCGTTGTCATAATCTACCGCATTATCACCGTGATATCCCAGTGTTTTTCTCGCGGTTGTTAGTTATCGAACACGCTAATCTCATAATGACATGTCAGTATAACAGTATAGTTGCATTTTGAAAGTATCAATAGACGAGACCTACTTTACCACATTTGTCAGAATAACTTCTACCGACTACATAATTCTTGTTGAAACGATTGGTGGTTGAGTTATAGTCACATTGCATTTAAGGTTGTTTGCTTATAGGAATTTCCGATAAGTATATCGCGTGGATTTCCTCATATACGAGTGAGTGTATAATGATGCCGTGCTGTATTGTTTCTTCAGTCACGTCAAGTCAGTTAACACGTGAAGACGCGCTTATAATCTCGTTGTTATGATGGACTATACTGACGCTTTTGTTGACTTTTTTCTCATATTCCCCTCGAGATACCCGAACGACTCTTAATGACTTTCGCCTGTCTCGACTTATGGTGTTGGATCGATGTGGGAGGTACACACTCATCCGCTGGTACAACCAACACCCCAAACACCTTATGGTGATACCTGTCGTGAAACCCAAGTGGAGCCGCCATCTTGCGCACCATGTGGAATAATAGCCAACAAAAAACCACTACAATGTACTGTTGTATAAACTTTTAAGCAGACTGAATAATCTTTTAAGGAAACTGAATCAGCTTATAACCAAATCATTTACAGGCTATGCTTTCATCGCGGTCACTGGAGGGCCGACTAGCCGCCATCTTGCGCGCCATCAGCGGGAAAGGGTTTGACATGAATGTGACTGACACAGCAGACTGACAACTGTACCAAGATATTGCAATCGGATTTGACAGAATTACTGATGGATAGTGGAATTTAACGTTTAGTTTGAGTATTACATCAGCCGCCATCTTGCGTGCCATCAAAGGAATTGAGAATAACAGGAGAGGTTTAGGTTAGGTTACGCAACTTTACCTTTTCAGAGCATTGTAATTGACAGATCAAGGAAAACGTCTTCTTGTTATCCTCGTTACGTAATCACTGTACAATTGGCCGCCATCTTGCGCGCCACCAAGCATTGGTATCTTGATATATCAGCTGTGGTAACAATACCTTATAGCATTGCTAGAAAGTTATATGGTTAGATAGCGAAACCTATTCGTGGCTACTGATTTGTTACTTGAAGACAAACACCTCCCAGTTTTAAGTTTTGCTTCCACACATTCAACTACCTTGAAGCACAGAATTCGTACTCTACTTTCTGATAACATAATTTAACTTAAAAAAGTCATTAAATCTCGCGTGAGGATCCGAACGATAAGTAGGAGTTCTTATGGATCGATATCGCATGACAGCCGTAGGAAACTTTGTATTTGCGTCACCTAGGTGACCAGCGGATTCATTGAAGTAACGAGGTGATCCCTCATTTCCTTCGAGGCTTTTCTCAAGTCATTAGCACGGATTTGGGCAACAAAAAGATTCTTCAGAGGAGGGAGCTATAATCAGTCTACCCAGCATGTCAAAATCAACATTAGTCATTTCAAAGTTATTGTATCAAGGATGAACCTTGATTCATCTTTACATTAATAGCAGCTAAAACCTTTGCCATTGATACATAACTGCAGTAATTAACTTATTTGGCTTTTACGATTCAAAATGTTACGATAGATGAACACCGCTGGGTCCGAACGAGGCTACAATGATAAAATACCATTTGCCATATGATACTCAGCAGGCAAGTGAAGGGAGTAAGAAACTGTATTTGGAATTCCACATAAGAAAACACGTTCGCACGTCAGATGGCTCTGCTCTGTTCTTCGACTCAAGAGAACGCCGCGGGATTCACGTTTTGGATTAACGTTATGTTGTCGCCCTTCAGCATGATACGTCCTGCGTTTAAACAAGAAAAGATGAATATCGCGTCCTACTGACCGTAATAGCCTGAGTTGCATACCAACTTGTTTCCTGGCGTCAGTCTTCAGGTGAACTTCCTCTGCGTCATCGAGGACCAGGTTCATGAACTCGTCAAAACCGACGATGTGACCCTCGATCCTCATGTTGATATTCTCGTACAGCCAAACCTGGACGCGGGAACGGTTCTGAAGGTACCTGAAGATCAGGTTCTAAAAATTGCAGAAATATTGTTTAAAAATTTACAACTCGTGTATTATTAGAAAGGTTTGTTAAATGAGTCCCAAAACAAGGCATGTTTTTAACTGCAGTTTGATTGAAACTTACAATAGGCTGAACCATGACTTTCTGCACTTTAGGACCACCTCCTCGGCCTGCCATTTTCAAGCAAAATTAGCTGTTTCTTGCAAACGATATTCAAAAGTTTATTCAAATTCAACGAGCCGGCTGACTCGATGAACAGAGGAAAGCCAGAATGCGTTCACTGCACGCCTAAACAAAATACAGCGTTGCCTATTCGAACCAATTAAACCAAATCATATTTGATATATTATATGTTGTAATATAGCTAAGTTTATTTTAATTGAATAGTTTCTTAAATTGAATATTTTTAACAGTCTACTTGCATCACAGTTATTTAATTTTTATTTCGATTAATAGTCAACTTACGGACTAATCGATATGATTATAATCGATATTTAAGACATTTCAAGGAATTTTAATCTGAATATTTTTTTTCTCCATTTTAATCAGATTATTGAAAATAGCATTGCCTTAAAATCAATTTTATTATAGTTGATATATAATTTATCAAAATTTAAGAATAAATTGGTAAACTTGAATAGCAGACGATATCTCAGATCAAAGTTTGACAGTTGCCGGTTTTCTGTAAACAAAACAAAAGGCTTCAACTCAAGAGGAAAAACCAGATAATCGTTCAACTATTTTGGCGCAATGTCCTGGAAAACTGTGATTATCGGAGCTTTTATCAGATTCTGGATGTTCAAAACCCGGCTAAGCGAAGCCTTAGTCGATAGAGTCGAGATAACCACTCCGTTAACATCCTGGAAGCGAGGTTCGCCTTGTCTAATTGTCAAATTTATAAAGATTTCGTGCGTTCTAAAATATGTTATTTTACTTTCAAAGTAACGGAAGGTATTCACCTATGGAAGGAGCATGGCATGCCATACGAAGGTGACCTGTTTCACGGCAGTCCGTTAACATTGTGGTTCTTTACATCCCTCCACACATACGTGCCGCAAGGATACCGCGAGTCAGCAATCGCCGTGGTTTTCGTACTCTGCGACGTCGTCACGGCCATACTTCTCGCCAGAGCATCTCAACAGTTTTTGCAGAATCTTGTAATTTAATTTTACCTGACGTTTATTCAAAATGACGTTTCATTAATTGTTGGGTTTCAGGTTGCCCAGCAAAAAACGTTAAAAGTTCACCCGAGTTCGGGCCACTTGCTCATCCAATCTGACGCAGACGACTCTACCTATCACATGGTCCTGGGAGCGTACCTCCTCAATCCCTACACGACCCTCACCTGCGCATCGAAAGCCATCACTGCTTTGAATAACGTTTTCCTTGCCCTGTCGCTGCTCTGCATTGCCAAGAAGTGGTTCATACTTGGTCTAGTCAGTGTCGTGCTTTCGGCGTACCAAGACCTGTACCCGCTGATGCTAATCGTCCCGTTGTCCCTCTGCACTGTTACGGACCCAACGTTATATGGCTTCGCCAAATCCATCTCAAAGGGCCTCGTGTGTTTCGCGTTACTGGCGGTGGGGCTTCTGGCGGTCTCGTTCTATTGGTTGAACAGCTGGAGGTTCGTGCAGTCTACGTACGGTACGATGTAAGTATCTTCTCACACGTCACATGTTTAATGTTGAAGAGGCTGAGATGATTAATGTTTCCAGTTTGGCCGTTCCCGACCTGACGCCGAACATCGGTCTCTTCTGGTACTTCTTCACCGAGATGTTTGATCACTTTTACTCGTTCTTCACCTGCGTTTTCCAAATCAACGCCTTCGTCTACGTGCTGCCGTTGGCCCTGCGTTTCGACCGAAACGTTCCGCTGCTGACGTTCACGCTGTGCGCGCTGATGGCTGTCTTCAAGTCGTACCCGACCGTCGGAGACGTGGCTTTTTACCTGGCGCTGCTGCCCTTGTGGAAACATCTTCTGCCGTGTAATTACTTATAATTTGTTATTAAGTTAAAGCTCAATTCCAAGTTAATTGAAAATATGATTTTTTTTTAATTTGCAGTTATGCGTCATTCATTTATCGTGGCCTGCATCATACTGGCCACGTCGATCCTGGGACCCATAGTGTGGCAGCTGTGGATCTACTCCGGTTCGGCCAATGCCAATTTCTTCTTTGCCATGACGCTGGCTTTTGCCACCGCCCAGGTATTAATAATATCAGTTTGTAAATTTACTTTACCAGTTTGTTACATAAAATACTACCGTCATTTTTTGTAATTATCGTTATTCTATATTGATATTATTAGGGTCATTATTTTATTTTCTCGTTTTTCTAATTTATTATTATTATTGCTAATGTATTATTATTATTATCATCACTTTTAATTAACAACTATCGTAACTGATTTTTCCTTAACAGATATTTCTGGTCACCGACTTGCTGTTTGCCCAGGTCAAATACGAATACCATCTGAAGAACGGCGTGGACCTGACGCTCAACGGCAAACCCGCGTTTCTAGTTTTAGAGTAAATATTGTAAGCGTTTTATACATATAATCGTATCGAGTGCAAGAATACAATCTCTGCTTTTTATTACATAAATAGATTTATTATTACAATTTGATAACGTTAGTCAAGTTTAGTACCAAAAATTATTAGGTCAAAGTTATTCAGTATTTAATTAAATAGGTTAATAGAATTTTAAGGAAATGCTAATCAAGTTAAAGATAATTGGTATATTTTAATCGCTTTTTTTTATTCATTAATGTATCAAGGTATTTGGACCAAACCCGTACTCTACAAGGAATGCTACGTGTTTGTAATTGACAAAACAAGACTTATGGCAATTTGAAGTGTTTCTTCAGCGGCTGCCAGCACTGAAAGTACTTGTCGTCCAGTTTGGAACTGGCGCGCTCGGCCCATTCGGTCGTGTGCAGCATCAGCGATGATTCGAACATAAACGACTGAAATTTGGGTTTCATTTAAGGTCGAATTAAGGCTCTTCAAGGACTAATTTGTAAATTAACAACTATTTAACTTAAAAAAATCACAATTACTTAAAATTTGATTCAGTTCTAATGTCAAGACTAATGTAATTGATATCAAGTTCATATGTACCTGGGTTCCATCGGCAACTCGAGTGGGTTTCAACTCTGCATTGGACGCCATTTCGAAGCAGTTGGCATCGGGACCGTGCGGAGTCATCATGGAGTGGAGCGTGGCCCCGCCGGGAGCGAATCCTTCTTCCTTAGCCTCGTACGAACCTTTGATGAGGCCCATGAACTCGCTCATGCAGTTGCCTAGTCGCCAATAAAGGCATTTAAATATTATTCGGAAGTTCATTAAGTTAAACAGAATGAATGAGACGTACGGTGATAATACGGAGGACGGAAGGTGTTCTCGGCAACGGACCAGCGCGGCGGGAAGATGACGAAATCCGCAATGGCGACCCCCGGTCTGACCGACGGACACGTCAGAACCGTGAAGATGGAAGGATCCTATTGGGAGTTTAAATAATTTATTACATTGAAATACAAACTAAAAATTAGCTACATAAGTAATTAAATTCCAATTAAACTTGATACAATCAAAAGCTACTTAGATTACTTATATGTTACTTACACAATGATCAAACGACACCGTATTGATGACCATAAACTTGTCCAGGTCGTACTTGTACGGCGCGTAGTTGCCGTGCCAGGCGACAACATCAAACGGGCTGTGATCCTGTTCAGCGGCGAACAAATGCCCTTGGTACTTGTTGACAACGGTGAACGGAACGTCGAGATCCTCGAACCAAGCCACCGGAGTTAGAAAATCCCTCGGATTGGCTAAACCGTTGGCGCCTAAATTCAAAATTTCACTAATTATGTAAGATAATTGGTAATCAAGTGGTAATTAGATGTCAATTAAGAGATGAGGTAATATACCGATTGGTCCCAGACTAGGCAGCTGGAACGGAGCATCGTACACTTCGAGAACGTAGCCGCGTGATGATCCTTCGATTCCGACACTAAATCGGATCCCTTGCTATTGAAACCAACATTGAGCGGGGTTAATTTCGATCTGGCTATAATTACGTCATAATGGTCAAATTACTGTTAAAGGTATTTTATTATTCAGTAATTATATACTATAGTATGATTTGATAATTACCTGAATAACGCAGATTTCATTAGGGGCCACGGTCATCCTTCCGAATTCCGTTTTAATGTAGAGGGTGCCTTGTTGCGGTACTGTTTAGATTTTGCACAAGTCATAATCATAAATCTTAATTGGTTTAATTGATTAGTTAATTTTAAGTAGTTAAAAATAATATGTATGGTTAAAGAACCAATTAGGAGGTGTCCGTCCGCATTCTGGATGCATTTGTTATCCATGGATGTATTGCAGGCGTAGATGTAGACCGTCAGACCGTTGCGAGTGCTGGGATCACCGGCTCCGCAAATGGTGCGCAGACCTTGGACGAAATCGACGGATTTGTCCGTTTGGTCGGGAATATCGAATGGCTTCCATCTAAGCTGTTGAATGTACTTATGGTTAGAAATAGTTAGACAGATAGATAGACATAGGTAAATTGATAAAGAGATAGATAGATAGATAGATAGATGAATAGATGGATAGATGGATTGATAGATGGATTGATAGATAGATAGATAGGTAGATAGATAGATAGATAGATAGATAGATAGATGGATGGATGGATAGATATATAGACAGATGGGTAGATAGATGGATAGATAGGTAGATAGATAGATAGACAGATAAGTAGACAGACAGATAGATAGATAGACAGACAGATAAGTAGACAGAAAGGCAGTCAGATAAAGATGGATAAAATATACAAAGGTTAAATCCAATTAGGTTAAAGCCAATCAACAATTCCCTTCAAATAATCGATACTTATGCACCGTAGCTTAAATGTCGATCATTGTCACGTTCCAGACATTGACAATCAAATAAATACCTGAGTAGATTATTCATATATCGATATAAGCAGGTTTCTCTTAATCGATATAGAACGCTAGCGATATAGAACCGCATAACTATCGATAAAGATTCAACCAATCAGCCATAACTTGAAAGTAATCGATACCTAAGCACCACAACTTCAATATCGATTACTGTGCATGCTTTCCCTTAAAGTCGCTTTAGCTACCAATAAATCAGTATCGATTTAAAGTTCGTCTTAATCGCGTTAATGAAAAAAAAACAGCACGACTATATCGATATTGTTGTTAGATTACCGGTTCAATATAGATTATTTCATCAGAATTACTCTTTAAGAACAACTACGGTCACTCAATTCATCTCAGTTGGAATCGCTACATTATCATCTATCATGACAATATCGATAAACAGCAATATTTAAGTATCGATTCACATGACATACGAGATCGATAGATAAGACACAAAAACCTGATTGGGATTGGGCGGATATTTCTTCCAGTCACTGACGATGCCCACGTGTTTCAGCGGCTGGAAAGGCAAGTGGACCACTGCAGGGCGAATCCGGTAGAACCAGGAACGTTTGTTGCTCTCCCTCGGGGCTGAATAAATCAACATTTCAATTCCCTTTCCATATTCAAACTAACAAGTGACATTAAGAATAGTATTTAACTTTAATGTAATTGTAATTATAGTTAAAGTGGACCTGTAAAGGCCGATCCTGATAGCTGTTCAGCATAGAGTCCATAAGCGCATTTCTGCGGACTATTCTGCCCTTCCGGCAAAGCTCCAGGACAACGCGGATCCTCGGTGGCGAATTCGTTGCCAAATCCGGACAAATACTAAAACGAAAACACTCGTGAAGATGAGCAGCATTACATTAGGTTTCATTAGCAATTAAAGTTAATAGGATGTATACCTTTAGATCTTTCTCCCACATGGTTACTAAGCCGTCTTCTCGTCAAGCCTTCTGGCTGAAAACTGAGGTCAAAATAACGTCTGCTCTTTAAAAGACGACGAACGTGATGGCCCAGGGAGATTCAACCGGTCTTTTTCCTAAACTTTTTCATCTCAGTTTTTCGACCTTGAATATTTCAATGGTGCTGTACCTCTTCACGTGTTTTGTTTCTTCAACTACCTGTATTGCTGAATCACTCCTTCTAATCTTCACATATAATTCAACTTGGCGTGAAATACAATCTGTGTTGATGTAAATAACGTTGTATACCAAAGATAATGTTTGCGCGCTTCAACTGGGAAAACGAATCGCAGGGAAACAGGTGCCTGTAGTAGAGTTTTTCAAAGTCAAGGTCAAGGTGAGTTTAACAACGCCCTCTAACTTCTAAACTGTGAACTGTTTGCTGAGTTATCAGGTCAAACGCATATTAGTATATAGTTTGGCATGTCATTGTTAGAAGTATTTGAGTATGTGTAAAGATATTATATGGACGCACACGTATATGTACATAAATATGTCGATATGTCTATTATTAGATGGTGAGACGGATAGATAGATATATAGATGGATAGATCGATAGATAGATAGATAGATCGATAGATATATAGATAGATAGATAGATAGATAGATAGATAGATAGATAGATAGATAGATAGATAGATAGATAGATAGATAGGTAGATAGATAGGTAGGTAGATAGACAAACAGATAGATAGACCAGTGAATAGATAAACAGATAAAATGATACTCAAATATACTTAGATGGATATTATATATATAAAATAATCCTAAGCTGTTGTACTCGTACGGTAATCGGAAACTTAATCAATAAGCCAAGGAGGACGCAATCAAACGTCGCAATAAAAACTGCCCCGTGAAATATTACCCTTCAGACTACCGTAAAAACGGCCAACCAATAATAAATACACTGGGAGAATATGAGAAGTTCTAGTAGGTTGTTATATACACGATCATTTCTTGGCTGATTTATCTCTTTCCCCCTCCTTCTTTTATCATCTTCCCTGTAGTGTATATATCAACAATACCTAATTTGATGGACAAGACTGGAAATGAAGAACCGGAAGAATTACTATAGCCACGTGGAACTTTCTTCTTGCCTTCCTCCGTCCGGTTCCTTTTTATCAATCGATGTGCTACGGGGTCCGCACGTGGCGATTCGAGCAAAGTTCACCACTCTCTTGGAGATCTTGGTTGAGTATTCAACATGTTTCACGTCACTGTCGCCGCGGTACACGTGTTCTAAGGCACCCAAGATGTTTGAACAGGCCTTCTTTCACAACTATCTTTTTACTATCAAAGAAAGATGTATAGAAGTAAAGGCAAAGGTCTTTTTGAGTATAGGCTATAATGGCATCCGCCCTGATTTCGGGCAGTGAGTAGCCCTACACAAAATTTGTGATACACGTTGATACACCGGATCGCTATTTGGACATATAGATAAATAGATAGGCAGATAGTCAGATAGATAAATAGACAGCCTGACAGATAGATAAATAGATAGATAAGATAGATAGACGGATAAGGTAGATAGATAGACAGACAGATAGAAAGATAGACAGACCGACAGATAGATAGATAGAAAGATAGACAGACCGACAGATAGATAGATAGGTAGAGAGACAGATACACCGACTGACAGGTAGATAGACAGACAGACAGACAGACAGACAGATAGATAGATAGATAGACAGACAAACAGATAGATAGATATATAGACAGAGAGAAAGGTAGATGGGGAGCTGAAGAAAGTTTGGTTGATAAATAGGTAGTTAGGAGAGCTCAGGATAGATAGATAGATGGATGGATAGATAAATAGATAGACAGATGGACAGATAATGAAAATAACAAGTTCTTAATCTTCTTTTAACGGTAGGTCCATTTATAACAGTTGATTTTTCTGACTACAGGTTATAATTAAATGCCGCCCATGTTTCGGGCAGTATATAGCTTTTAAACACACTCCCTCGTTACAATAAGTAAAGCGCCCGTTATACAAGCGGTCTAAATACATTATATGTTTATAAATAAGTAAATTTAACAACAAGTTAGATTGTTAGATTAGAATGCTTAACGTCACGGCAGTGGGTCAGTTTCAGAATCCGCAGCTATGCATATTGGCGCAGGTTATGAATCTCAGATTCACGAGACTTTTATTTTCACATCTAATTTAGCACAAGAGATACACTTTCTCCTATACTCAGTTCAAGCAGTTCAATAGACCTGTATCCAAAGGCTTTGTTGTAATCACCTTTACTTGTTTTGACAAAGGATGTGATAACGTTGAAACTTAAAAAGGGTTTTTCAGACATCAACAAAAGAAAAGAATTCAGGCGCCTGAATTCTTTTATCGTTTGCGCAACTGCGCAGTTTCTCTCTTCTCCTCCTCTTTCGCCCCCTTTTTTTAAATAAAACTTTACAAAAATATTTCCCGAGCTGGAAAAGGCTTGTCACGTTATCCTTTTGACCTCTTCTTTTCCTCTCGTTTTCCCTTCTTCCTTCTTTTCGTCAAACCATCCGTAGTAGTTTTGTGCTTCGCTCTTCCCACATGAATCCGTGGCACTGCTGTCCTCCTTTTTATCTGCAACAGTGTCTCTTTAATCAGAGCTCAATTACAATTCTAATTTGCAGAAATTAAAGAAAAGCAAATCTGGGAACGCTGTAAAGGTTAACCAAAACAAATAAACACCACGTGCACGGATAAAGTTCAACGACTCGACGAGAAACAAGAATGTAGATTCGCTTGACCCATTTTGAAGTGAACCTTGATTACACACTGTCTTGAACTCATTAACACATAACCCCTAATACTTTATAACTAAATACTGTATTCCCTTTTGTTTCCTTCTGTATACATTTTCTGTGTGTTGTTGCTTGGATATACAGTCGAATAGATTAAGTTTCCATCATGTGATTACACCGGCGAGTGAAAGTTTTCGCCTTGAAACACACACCAGGGCCGGCTTTTTATAGTTTTATTGACTCGGCTAGTAAACTTTCAACCTGTTTAGTCCTTTTACTCCTACGAAATCCTCAACACAACATTGTCCCAGTTTCAAATGTTGGTATCGCCTTTATTCAACTTGCACCGTCTGCGGGCATAAAACAACAACATCAACAACAAGAACAACAGCAAAAAACGTGAGAATAGAGAAAACCCAACTTGGGACGGATGTAACACGTTTTGTGTTATAAATGTGGTCTGTGGTTTTCTATTGCGCGTTCGCCAGTTTAGAGAACAGCAACAAAAGAGAAGCATGGAAACGTGCAAAAGTCGACGTTATAGATAGACAACAGCTACACTATACGCCAGTCCACCACGTGGTTTCAAAACGGGTATCGGAGCCATATTTGAAACCGGCGCCCGGGGCAGTATTAGGTATAGTATTCATCAAGCCAAACCAACTATTGCTTCCCTTTCAGCCGGGCGCACAAATGGACAAAACGACTCTGAGGGACGCCGGCGTGCTGCAGTTGCTTTCAGTTTCTATTCCAGAGACGACAAGATATTGAGTATTTCACACGAGAAGAATCGAGTTGGTTGACAATTAGCACATAGTCGAGTAAGATTCGTAGTCGTCAAAACACAGAGCACGTGGTTTAGGTACAGTCATGCCCCCGCGTCGTAACAACCACTTGCAGGTAGCGGTAGCAGCAGCAGTAGCAGTAGCACAGGCGCAACAACCGGCAGGTGTCAACTGTTGCTGTCCCAGTGGATGTCTACTAGAATCGTCTTTCATAGATGATTTTAGCGAGACTGTCAAGTTGATCTGCAATAACGACGCCTGCACTCAAGGACAGTACATGCACGGTGCGTGTTTCGAAGCCTGGGAAGCTTCGGTACTGACTTTCCTGCGTTCCTGCGGAAGGGCACGCAGCTGGTCGGAGAAACAGAGACTGCAGAACTTGTGGACCAAGAAAGGTTACGACCTTGCCTTTAAAGCCTGTGGTTGTCTCTGTGGCAGAGGTCATCTTCGTAAAGATCTCGACTGGGTTGCTCCCAAGCCGGCTGCTTTAGATGTCGAAGCTGAAGCTAAAAGAAAGAAGAGAAACAAAGCTTCTCTTCAAAAGGTAAAGAAGAAATCACATTTGTGCTTGGGTTACTAAAGCAATGTTCTTCTTATCGCCGCTGTCTGTTTTTATACTCGGTGCGTCCAATTTCCGCCGTGTCCCTCTTTTTTCCAACTCGTTTCATCAGTTTTTGCTTCATTCTTTATTTTCCAAACCGTTAAGTAGATATATTTTCGAAAAAAAGGCTGGTCATCGGCTTTCAAGTGGCAAATACTCTTAGCGTTGCCCAAATCCAGCGGTTTCGCAATATTATGTTACAAATTTGGTGATAAAAACGTCGATATTGTATTATATTGAAGAAGAACAGCTTCAGGCACAAAGGGGTAGAGGGGGGGAATAGTATTTTCCTGGCAGCTATTTCGCAACAACGGGTTTCTAGAAAATTTTCTTCTTTCCCCAGTTCGAATAGAACGGCTCGGACGGTATTCCAGGAAACTTTACGAGCGAACTACTTAAAATGTTGTCTTATGTTTCTGCCGCAGGCTACCCCAATACCGGTCGCCGTTAAACCTAGTAACCCATTCAATAGCAACAGCGGCAACGGACTTCGTCTTCGGGCTAATAGTCTCTCCTCGGGATCGTCAAGTTCCAGCTCCCCACCGGAAACTTCATCCGCCATGGGACAGCTGAATCCAGCGCGTCGAGCCAGCACTTCAAAGCAAGATTTGGCGAATCCAAGGGAGAGGTATGTATTTCGTCATCGTCGTTAAGACGTCTTATCACGTGGAAATATCTAGTTCGGTGTAAATGTAAATCTGGTTTAAGTTGTATTGTATAGAGGTTAGTGCGAGGAGCTTTCGTCGCGGGGTTTGTTTACTGAAATACCTGGTCTTTGGTTAAAGTCGCTGGCTACGATGTGAACCGCTAGCACTTTCCAGGCTAGCGACAGGTTCCGTAGCGACATAAGAACCTCGTACCTGTTTAGTTTGGACCATTTATGGTATAAGTCGCCGGTCATCTGCAACTAAGTGGCAGCTTCAGTGGTTACGGAGCTGGTTGGTTAGCGGTCGCTGTTTCCATATAAGACGGTAGAAATTCAGCAGTTGGCGACGTATACCAAAGATCGGGGGAATTGGCGCCATGGATTGGGGCTTGTCGTCTTTTTCGGGGGCTGCCTTTGGTATCTGTCGCTTACCTGTTTGTAAGCATAGGGTAATTACATACTTGGCGACAGCTTCCAAAGACATCTTAATTTAGCGCCGCGTTCATTTTTTTATGGTTTTCAGTCCGTCTTTGGTATCAGTCGCTAGCCCATGTAAAAGCATAGCGAAATTGCGTACTTGGCGACAGCTTCCAAAGACGACTTAATTCAGCGCCGCATGCATTTTTCAGTCCGTCTTTGGTATCAGTCGCTCGCCTATGCAAAAGCATAGGGAAATTACATACTTGGCGACAGCTTCCAAAGACGTCTTAATTTAGCGCCGCGTGCATTTTTCTGTGGTTTTCGACCCGTCTTTGGTATCAGTCGCTCGCCTATGTCAAAGCATGGAGAAGTTGCCTATTTGGCGACCAATACCCAAGACGCGCTCCAGTGAATAATTTCGCCTTTGGGAGTGAACCTGTTTCTGCGATCTCAGGAATGCACCGCTGTCTGGCTGCGTTATTTTTTGCACTCCCGTAACAACAACAACAGCCAGTGATAATTTTAAACCCAGACATAAGAGTTAAACGAGTTTATACTAATCCAGCGATACAACATTTTGTTATTATCTGCAGGCACGTTTCCGAGAGCAGCGGACTTTTCACTCACCGTCTCGATTTCAGCAACTTCAACGTTCTTCCGCGCCATAAAATCAACTCCTATCACATTAAGGTAAATTACCTCTTCGCCCCGCTTAATTTAATTGTAATTAAAATTAAAGATGAAGGAAGAAAACTAGTATTGAAAGAGTGAAATGATAAAAATGAAAACGAAAACAACGCTCTTGGCTTCTTCGTGGAAAAGTGCCCGAACCGTTTGATTTACGGCAACGACGGCTGGGCTAACGGAGTTGCCAAGGCCAAACCAGTGGTAGAAATTCCGCGAATAGAAACGTTTCAACTTCGTAGAAATCGTACACCACACGCTTTTTAGCAAGGTCGCTTCAACGTCTGCATCGCCCCATCCATTTCACACACCCGTAGTACCGTTTGTAAAGGATTTCGCAATCCCCCATTCATTTACTTTCCCTACACATCACGTACTCTTTTCAAGTACCACAGCTGTAACCGCTTGATCGATTCAAGTTGAAAAATGAAGCTGTTAAGTTAAATGAATCGAAATTGCAAGGTTTAACTTCAAGGAATGTTGCGATCCCCGTTGAAGAATGCCCTGTTTACAAAGCGAAAAAAGTCGCTAACCCTTTTCTGTTGAAAGCGAGGACGACGGAGAAGCGTTTGCCAACTTTTCAAACTTTCACTTTCATTTTGTATATATTCTAAACTAGTTGAGATTCAGTACCTTATTATAACTTGATTCTTATTATCTATCGTATTCATTCAGTGATTACTTCATGTCTTAATTCATGCAGATGGAAGATGAAGGAAGTTTCGGCAACGACGATATTCGCTGCTTCATCTTGTCCAACTTGGCTTCGGCTAGAATGTCTCGGGCCTATTGTCTTCTGTGTCAGACTCCGATGGTCATCTTCGATCGGTACCCAATCATCGATGGCACCTTCTTCCTCAGCCCGAGACAGTATTCCAAATCGTGCATTCCCGTACGTAGAATCAATGGTTTTCATCATTTTAAGTAGTTTAATAGCATTTTGAAAAGGAATTATTGGAAACGAGTTATGTGGCAGATTGGAAATGCCTTTTAGATGTTTCGTCTGTAACCTCTCCGTTGAAGTTAACTTACAAGTAGTTGCTAATCTCATAACATTATGTTTAAGTGGTTTAGCTTACTAATTAGCGGACTTGGCTCCATAGCGGTTAGTCTTGTGCTAGAAATGGCGCTAGTTACAAATGTGAGCAGCGTAGCAGAGACCGTTAGGAATAGCAGTAGCAGTCTTACTGAATCTAAGAGTATTAGGGCATATAGTGGATAGCACGTAGCAGTTAGTAGCAGTAGTAGTTTGACATAGTTTAAGGGTAGCAGTAAGTAGCACAGGCGGTAGTAGTAACATTAGTAGTAGTAGAAATAGAGGTAAGTTAGTAAAGGAATTGTGTTTACTTTAGTAGTAAACGATTAATTAGTCTAGTAGTACTAGGGGTAGTTAGCAATAGTAGTGGTAGTGGTACTGATGGTAGTAGCAGCGGTAGTAGTAATAGTACAGTGTCAGTACTAGGCTGATAGTAGTTGAAGGGTACTAGTGCTAATAGTCGGTGCACTGTGGCTAACGGTACTTAAGCTGACAGTGCTACTATAATTAGTAAATGGAGGCCCTTTGATGTATACAGTTGAGAGCAACAAAAGAGGATAAATGTGCAAAGTTTATGATTTTATTTTGGCAAAACTAACGAAGCGATTTAAACGAAACTTGAAGCGTGCATCAAGTACAACTAGATCTACATTCAGTATTTTTTGGGTTGCTATATACTTGAAAGTGTTGGAGCAATAAGCAATCAAGTCTTCCCCAGGAGGAACCACTTATTCTGTAACTGAATCTTGCTAATGAGTTACCGTATTGTTTGCAGGTGACAGTCGAAGGCCGGCAGCAGTACTTGAGCTCCATCTGCATGGGTTGCCTCGAAGGCTGGAACTGTAACCTGGGCTGCAGATCCTGCGGGAAGACGTGGGACGGATCCTCTCTCATCCTGGGCACCATGTATTCGTATGACGTATTCGCAGCTGTCCCTTGCTGCAAGGATCGCCTTCGCGTAAGCATTCACTTTACCCCTGCGAAAACTAAACCCCGGCTTTAGCTTTTACCCTGTGGCTAGCCACGAGAACCGCTTCAACATAGCCGGAGGGCGTCTGAAAAGCTAGGTTATCTCTGGTGTAAAGCTAGGTCTCGTTTTCCTGTAAAACTATAGGATTCCGGCTTCCATTTTGCCCTGCGGCTATAACGTGATCCTGTAGCCATGAAAACGCCAACGTATAGCCGGAGGGCAAATATAAAGCCAGGGTTCACATTGGGTTGATGTGAGCTATAGCGAGTCACGTGTCGTTTTACTTAGCTTTTCACGCTCTTTTAGATCAGGTTGGTTAGAATGCTTAACTAATTGAATTCCTCTAAAAGTTAATGCCAATTTTGGTTTTTGATTGCAGTGCAACAGTTGCGGTAACCTGGTAGTCCCACCGGAGCAGCGCTTCCCGTACTTTTCGTACTACAGTCGTGACCTGACGTGCCCTCACTGTTCGGACAATCAACCTCATTTTGTCAAAACACTGCCGTCGATTTTCCAACTCGTCTCCAGCACCTCTCAGACACCCAGTCCCTAACGTTTTATAGGATCCACGTTACAATCGATTCCTCGCTGGTTAAAATCGATTCTTTAGTTAATTTTCTTATACTTAAATCTCTTTTCTCCATCGGAGCGTGTTTTGATTCAGACGGTTCGTTTTTGTTATAGTCATTCTAGAAACCAGAAGGTCAGATTCACAACTAGAAAGGATCAATTTGCTAACTTTTTTTTCCTCCACGTTATTCTTCCTGCGTTGATTGTTGAAACGAGTTAAAAGATTTCGGACAAAGTCGATTGAAAAACGTTTATATTAGACATTGTTTTTTTTTTAGAGATTCTTTATTACGGAAACGCTGGTTTGAACCAGATTTATATTTCACTTTTGAACAATTCGTGACTTTGTGGTAGACGCTAGTTTTGAATCTGGTCCAACATTTTTCGCTTTGTTGTTTTGTGCTTTCCTCCTTTTGTTGTAGTAATACACGTGGAGAGTTTGTTTTATTTATTTTGCATAATCTGCTTCCTTTTGGGTTTGTCGTCATTTTGTATTTTCCAGTTTTTCCGGTCCGGTTTAGTTCCAAATGTATAAAACGTTTTTAAACGTTGTCATATTTACATATTACCCTAGGACATATTTATAGTATCACTGTGAAACTATATAGTTGTAGAATAGGTGAATTTCATAAAATATAATTTAAGAAATCGCGTATTTATGAATGATGCGTGGGTGAGTACATATGTAGAAGGTACCCACGTGACTTGTATTATAGCCGGCCATTGTGTTTTTAAAAAAAAACAGCCGCGTATATGGGAATCACATGGCGTTTTAGGAGGATTTCAACCTTGATACCGACAAACTAATGCAATTTACCGCTGACGCAGTAAAGTTGATTAGTCGAGATGATGTGGAATGTCTTTGGGTTCCAAATTGAGTTGAGTGATTGAGGTTCCAGATCAATGAGCATTCAGTTTAAGATAGTCAGAACTGTTAATGGATCGCCATGGCAACAGAGAGAATATGATACATATATGTATAATGTATAGATATAACGTTTATAGTAAATAGACACAGTGTAACATGAATGTGTATACACAGCTAATACTAATAGATTAAAGATAGATGTATCTGAAAATAAATGGAAGCGCTTTTATAGATAAGAAATACAAATGGAGAATCATGAATTAAACATTGCAGCTGGAAAGGGCTTTCTTCTGTCGACTTGTCTGGTTTTTGTTCAGCTCTAAATAAGAAACTACATGTTTGACGTTTGACTTTCAAAAGTTCTTCAAGACTTGTTTGCCTTGCCGAGCGCATCTCAGTCTCTCTTTTTGTGTCGCTTTACGTTAAAAAGCATTTCACATCAGATTATTTCAAACTATCGATTAAAATCCTATTGTTTTCAATGAATTTCTCCTTTAAAGTACTGATGTAATTGAGATAATTAATTGGGCTAATTCAAAACAAGTATTTTAGCCCTTCGGGTTTTCTAGTTGCTCGTTTTATTTACATTGTCCTTACCGTCAGTGTGAGTGCTGTTTGGCTGCCGTTCAAGGACGCGGCCGCTGGTTTTCGATTGACTGAAAATCGATAGCTAAGAAGTGTGCCGGATAAAGAATGTGTGTACAACACACCCACACACACCCACGTACACACATACACACAAGACTTTT
>JAIQCU010000427.1:0-52441 GCA_022114935.1 Leptestheria dahalacensis | reverse complement strand
TCTATCTATCTATCTATCTATCTATCTATCTATCTATTTATTAAGCTATCGAACCAATATTAGGAATATTTTTTGCATACAGCGATTCTAGCATAAGAGTATTTTCCATAGTTCAGATGGTATGAGCAGTTGCTATATACAGTACACCTAGGCCCTTAATGTAGTAATTTTACTTCAATGTGTTTTGATAGAAGCATAATTTACCTGTGTCTCCAATTAGGCCTATTCCCGCCCGACCTTTTGTAATGAAACTTGGATTCGCCTTCTTTAAGACTGCGCTGGAAGCGTTTCATTTTCACCCATGACCGACCGGCTCTGTCGAACGTGCACCACATCGTCATGAGAACGCTCAGGGTGACACATAAATTACTTATGACCAAACCTGCAAGGAGGGGGACAAATGATGATTACAAAACCTCCTCGGGTTATATTCTCGGGT
This sequence comes from Leptestheria dahalacensis, assembly GCA_022114935.1. Classification (NCBI taxonomy): domain Eukaryota; kingdom Metazoa; phylum Arthropoda; class Branchiopoda; order Diplostraca; family Leptestheriidae; genus Leptestheria; species Leptestheria dahalacensis. The sequence goes on along the minus strand of JAIQCU010000427.1, from coordinate 52,002 downwards.
GCACACCATTACTGAGCACAGTAAATAAACTATAAGATGACGATTTAATTCTGTCCTCGAGGAGAACATTTAACCATCTTTCAGGTAATAAAACTATCAATGACTTAAAGACATGCACATATCCGCCATTAAAAAAAGCTTTTTTAAGAACTTGGTCTGGAACAAAGTTCCGCGTGTCGTTGAAAACAAATGAATGTCAGACGAGAATTTTTTTTAAACATAAAAGGAATTCACTGGAACAATTTCTTACCTAAAAGCGCTTCTTTGGCAGTTCCCACCGGACATGTGATGTAATGGGAGTAGAGCCAAATGATGCTTAACAGGGTCCACACTATTTCCGTTGCCAAAACAACTATTTTGGAAGAAAATAATTATAACCAACATCGTAGAAAAGCCATGCATAGTTCCACAAATAGAGAATCCTGATGAATTGAATCTGTCCCAAAGAGAGGGTATATCATCTATTCCGTACAGTTTGTTTGTTTTCTTTAACCAAAGAAAGCGGCGACTTGGAAGGTATAAAAGAAAATTTTATCGGGGCTAAAGCCATTTTGTATGGTTCTCCAGTCCCCTGTTGATTCTCGATCTACAGCACCACCATAGGTCGGCTATAAAGACTGGTTTTATCGCCAGGGCCCCTGAATTCCCAGTCCAGCAGGGCGACGAATCAATCGTATAATCACGCTTCCTCAAAAACAATCCAAAGGTCCCTCTAGGGTCCCTTGTATAAAAATACAACGGGACGAGAGACGGGAAAATTTTTTACCTCGCAACAGCTGTGTCACGAGCGTCTTAAAAATGTCTCAGCTTGTTAAGGAGCTATATTTTTAACCTTATTTATCGATCGGCTTTTCAATTAGAGCGTCGTCCATTTATCCACTCTAATAATTCACGGTTTTTGTATTAAAAAATACAACGGTCTTACGTAATTGGGCGTAGAGAAGAAACTCCATGGAAGATCGAGGTTGCGTTTCCCAAATGGTTCCCTTCAAGGCTACAGTGGCCATGGCCGCTTCGAGGACCGAACTGATGACCAGCAATAAGACGTGGATAATTAATAATTGCTGTAATCCATCGTGGCATGGTATGGAGCCTCCGCTGGTGTTGGCGAACACATTGAATGAGCCGAACACCTCATCTTGGGGATCCGTTTCGTTACCAAGATTGCTATGGTCGTGGCTGGCCCCGCCGAGACCTAGAATAGTTACCAGGGCGATAATCCTATGTCGGGAATGAAAGAAGGAATTAATGCCAACCGGATCTTTCCTGCTGCCTAGGTTCCGAATGAGCACTTAGATAAGATGGTGTGCTATAGAATTTTATATATATGTTATACGAATATCATTAACACTTGTGCAGCCTATAGATCGGACGGTACAATATGGAACATCGTAACAGTTTGTTCCCATTAAGGGATATACAGCAAGAGACCAATTCATCCAAGGTATTTGCTTGTATCTTTAACAGGTTTTGCTTATGGATAACAAGAAAAATTTACACGGCGATTGGACTGTTAATGAGTCGTGTAACCTTAAATTTCCAGAGGTTTTGAGATGTTAGTTTTAGCCATGCGCTGTGCTTTGCCAGTTGTTTGGAATAGACTGTACAATGCTACTTCCAGTTTTGACATTTACTATGGCCACACTAATGTCTTAAACTTAATGAAAATCTGTAATCGTTAGTTAAGGTTTAGTTGACCTACATTGGCAATTTTCCCCGTAGCTATGCGGTACATCCTTTTTAAAGACATTTACCAAAAACCCTTTCCCATTCCGTGATCCAAACCTATATGTCTATCTTAATGTATCTGTCTATCTATCTGTCTGTCTTTCTATCTATCTATCTAGCTATCTATATCTATCTATCTATCTATCTATCTATCTATCTATCTATCTATCTATCTATCTATCTATCTATCTATCTATCTATCTATCTATCTATCTATCTATCTATCTTTCTATCTATCTATACATCTGTCTATCTATCTATCCATCTGTCTGTCTATCTATCTATACGCAACGCGTTCATCTATCTATCTATCCATCTATCTGTCTGCCTGTCTATCTATCTATCTATCTATCTATCTTTTTATCTATCTATACGTCTATCTATCTATCTATCTATCTATCTTTCTTTCTATCTATCAATCTATCTATACTTTCATATCGAAAGTGATTACTTTTTGTATGATTTTACTACAGTTGTTTGAACCACTCTCGAGTGTCCTTATGGAGGATTCAGGCGCACAATCTTTTTCATTCTGCAGGAACTCTTAAGAGTAAATCTCTTGAACGAGACAAGTGGATTTCCCAGGAGCGTTTTTAATTAGTGCAATAAACTCTCAGCCAGTCTCTCATATAATGGTGGGTTCTGAGTGGTATAGGAAATTATGAATTTTGTTAACTTTAGAATTTAAGTTTAGCAAAACTAACAGCCCGATCTAAACAAAACTTTTAGTAGTAAACAAAGTACTACTAGTTGTACTTGTACATTCAGTATTTTTTCGGTTGCAATATCTTTGCAAACTTGGGTGCCATCAGCGATCAAACTTTCTCCACTGAGTCCCCTTTTGTATATTCCTCTATTGAATTCATATCCTCTCAAGCTATTATTACAGTTGACTGCGTTAAAGTAAAAGAAAAAGTGACACGGTTGTCATTTAGGACTCGTTTCAATTCACGCCATATGTCTTTTCCGGAAGTCGTTTCGTTTATTAGTAGAACAGATTTCATCGAAAAGTTGGGAAGAGAAATCTTAAACTAAATGACAGTGCAGTACTTTATCATGAACGCTATACAATATGAGAAAAAGCTTCATTCCCTCCATTACCACTCTTTCAGAGGAGAAACATGTCAACGATGGTTCTTTACGATCCCGGGGATATGGCGGGTGAATCTCTAGAAAGCCACATAATTAAATTATATTCACGAGAGGAGAACGCAATTAGGGCAATATATGCACATGCCGCGCTGACTGTCCACAAAAGAGCTTTTACTCGGCAATCTGTACAAAGGGAAATTTCAACGTTCTCTCTTTAACATATTCTTCGGACCAAGGCAAAATGAAGGTCGCTTTTAAAGTTGACCATAATTCATTTCCAGATTGTATTATCTTAAAGAGAGGTAGTAATTATACTTAAACGGTAAACACATATGATGAACCTGTACAATTCAGTCTATAAATAAAGCTAGGAGTCATTGCACCGGCCATAAAACTATTGACATTCGCCGCTATGAAAATATCTAATACGGGCCTCAATAGCACCCGGCGTTTTCTCCCCAAGTTATTGATCTGGGTGCTCTGCTGCTGTCTCCCTATATACCTCGCCGCCCCTCTGGTCGGGCTCTCGTTCAGCCCCAAAGTTGGTAATCCCCTGCCCTTGTTCCCTTTCTTCTAGCCCTCCCTCGTATCTATAAAGTGCTCTATATATTACGTCAAGCAGAAAAACAGGGAGAAAACCTAATTGTCCGCACTGACTTTCCATACCATGTCTCTTGCAACCCGGAATACATACAGCACCTGTTCCCAGCCCAGAGGTTCTAACCTTTTTGCGTGTTGCTACAAGGTGCTCTATATCAACAAGGCAGGTGGTATGCTGTTACTGTTAAAATAGCTGCATGAACGCCTATCACGCAAACCCAGGTCCGTGTACAGTGTGATGGGGGAGCAGCACTACACACATCAATATTCCATGCATATTGTGACTTCTCCCGCACCCGCTTTTTTGGGGTTGAAAATCAATTACAACATCGGGGTCTTACCAGACAGTGTGCAGAATGAATAGCGATACTCCAGGCACAACCAAATCGTCACTACCGATACTCCAGCGTCTTCGGAAGACGATAATACCGGGCATGGTTGAAGTTGATCTATGCAGGTTTTAGAGATAAGTGCACTGCAGACGAGAGATACACAGCCGCATAATGCACTGATAGAAAGAAAGACCAGTCAGCTTTTCGACGGGGAAAGAGGACTTTCTATATAATACGCAAGGGCCGTGTTGAAGGCGAATGCGTGCGTCCTACCGGCGACGTTGCAACGCACGACTGCTAGCCAAAACGCTTTGGCACCACCAAGACTTCGTGCCAGATCCAGATCTTTGGAATATAGACTTGGGTCCTTCGGTGCAAAGCCAGAACTCGGTCGGATATCCCCGCACACCAACGAGCTTCATTTGTGGACTAGAGGAGAGTCACTTGTTTAAGAGATGCCCTTAGAAAATGTTGGCAGGGAACCGTTGCGCAGCTAATTGTAGGAGCCACGGTCTTCCAAACAAATCGCTCCGAAGATTAGGAAGATTTATACGAGCGTTTAGCACTAATACAGCTGCGGCCACGGCATGGTTGTCCTCCTTGTTTATTTGGACTGAAGTTTTAAGGAGAGTGTAGTTACAACTCGACTATGCGCCCCTGCGTTGGGAAAAAGCAACTCTCTCGTGCATGTTGGCGAATGAACTGCGTCAGCAATATAATCTCGCAGCCCTTTTCTTTTTATTTCTGGAGCCGAGGAAACGTTTCCCCTGTGCGTTAAATAAAAAGTTTCCCTTTCATTTTTGATCCGAAAACGAAAGAAACATGGGTGTTTGGTTGATTGTAACCGCAGACGCTTTCTACTCGCCGTTCCACCAATTGTTGTAATTGTTGTTGTCTTTTCTCACGCTGAGGTTTTCTTTATAAGGCGCGGTTTTCAACGAAGCGAATAGGTTAAACGTGATCAGTGTTTTCCATTTCTGCCGGTGAAACCTCGATTCGTTGACAAGTTATGTTTCCTGTTGTAATGAAAGTAAAATACGTAAAAGCAAAAATCGCTGAGAACAAAGAACATGTGGCTTGCGATTCACAAAGAGTTTTTTTTTTCTATTTGCACTAAGACAATGTAAGGCGCTAATGGACCAAACAGCAGGGGCGGTACCACACTCTCTTATGGAGTGCTAGTGGTATCAGCGGGAGTGGTGGTTGTAGTCGTAGTAGGAAGAGCAGTAGCAGCTGTTGTAGTGGTTGCAGCTACGGTAGTCGATGAAGGAGCTGCTGCTGTTGTTGTTGTTGTTGAGCAGTTGTGAGGCTTGTTGTGCGGTGGACGAGGCTTGTGATTCGGTCTTCCCCCGCCGTTACCGTGGTGCATTCCGCCGTGCTTCCGAAACAGGCCTTCGTTATAACCATAATGGAGATCAGCTATTTCGTCAATATAGTACACGTTGTTATCGCTAGATGGCGTTCGGTAGAAATCCGCCATCTTGTACCAGTTATGATTTGCACTAACTAGATTATCTAAGTAGTTGATTCAGGTTAGACGTTACATTGAATCCTACATAGATTTTATATAGTTGTCCTCGGCAAAGGACAACGATGACGAAGAAACGTTATACCAGGTACTTGATATGATCGTAAAACTAACGCCTTGGTATTCAGTTCCCATTTGTTCTGGCCATAAAACAACATTGACTTTCATCAAATTTGCAATAAATATTTCTGCAATCTCACTTCCTACATGTCACGGAGAGAGGAAGAGGGCGTTTCATGTGTACCATGAGAAATCTTCAGAAAAAAATCACGAAAAATTAACTTTTGATTTAAATCTAAGTTGTTTAAGTGAGATTAATTAAACCGTCAAAGTTTAGGTCTTGAAAACATATGGGTTATTTTCCTCCTACGCGAAGACGTTACAGATTGATAGGTTATCTAATGTGAGAACGTTTTCGAGAAATTATCAACTTATTAAAGTCGGAATACGACCGCAAGATGGCGTTCACTACGTAAACAACACGACGGTGTAAATAATTTAAATTAATGAAATTATATACCATTTTCGTAGGGCGAAGCATCAGACTGGCGATCAAAACCACTGGAAACGTTGGCCATGGCCATCAAGGCCAAGGCAAGAAACAGAAAATACTTCAGAAAAGCCATTATTGAGGTCTTCTTCCTTAGGGTTCACACCCGAGCGATCTAACTCGGATGTGTCAGTAACGAGCGCCCTTTTAAGGGTCTCCTTTGACGATTCAGAATCGCAGCTGTTGAAACAACATTTTCGTGACGAATAAAGATCCACTCGTCTAAACGTCCGGAGATTTCGTAATACGTCCAAATTGTACACAAGTGTGTACGTGTCACCCAATGAAAAGAAATGACTCGACGCTGTTGACCGTACAAAAAATACACTTGTTGGGAAACTTAAACTTCGCACTTTTTGTATATATTATAATGTTTTCCGTGCATTCTTGTTTTGATCAACGAAATACAGGTTACGTAAAGCGAAGCACCTTACTGTGAAGGATTTTATATCACAGCTGCTTGTGGGTAGAAAGACAAACAGATAGATAGATAGATAGATAGATAGACAGATCGATAGATAGATGGATACATAGATAGGTAGATAGATAGATAGACAGATAGATAGATAGATAGATAGATAGATGGATAGATAGATAGATAGACAGATAGATAGATAGATGGATAGATAGATAGATAGATGGATAGATATATAGATAGACAGATAGATAGATAGATGGATAGATAGATAGATAGATAGATAGATAGATAGATAGATAGATAGATAGATAGATAGATAGATAGATAGAGAGATAGATAGATAGATAGATAGATAGATAGATAGATAGATAGATAGATAGACAGGCAAACTAGACAGATTGTTACCGAGGCAGTAGGTAGACATATGAATTTATCAACCGGTTGGATAACTGACAAAAATTTTAACAGACAGACAGATAGATAGATAGAGAGACAGGCTAATAGATATATAGGTACGTATATACGCAGATAGGCAAACAGATAGATTGTTAACAAGGTACTGGTACAGACGGATGGGTATTATTGACATACAAATTTATCAACCGGTTTAAGTAACTGATAAAAATGTTATATGAATCTTTAAAACAGGAATCATACCCGTCATCCAAAGCTCGTAGCTGACAATTATATCGGCATACATTTTATCTTGTATATGGCATGTATGAACTTATGAACACGCAATAAAACAAACAGTAATCGGAATATTTTATCCAAAAATTACAACTGTAAAGCGCGATCTTCAGTTTAAAAGATTGCCCAATTGTTGTAAATATACAGGGCAAAATTCATGTCCAAACGAGCGGTAAATTGTACACATTGGACGATCCACTTATTCATCGGTAGTACGTGCGTGTCTCAAGCAATGACTCACAGGATGACTCAGCAAACGTTTGTTGTTTAAATGCTGTCTTTGCATAACCAACCCACGCCGATAGGTATAATTAGTTGACTTTATAGTCCTTGTGCAACAAGTTATCAGCCAGGCTCTAATTCGAGGCCCATATGGTGGCCGCCATCTTGCGCCCAGCGAAAAACGAGTCGACATATCAAACTTAATCAGTAGCTATAGTTACAGAGATCGACATATTGTTTGTTGAAACAGTTTTTTTAGCAATTTTTCTTTTACAGTGGTTTCACTACTCGGTACAATGGCTATTAGTTACTGGTCCCAATAAACTGGCAAGTCTTTCAGTCTTGTGTCTTCTCATTAGATGGCGCTGGTGATGCATGATGCAGTCCAATTAACTGTTCTCTTAGTTAATTTGGTTATTTGATTGTTTTTTAGGTAAGAGTTATGGCGCTAGGTGAGAGAAACTTTAATCTTAGTTTGAAATTAAGAATAGCCTATGGTGGTAGACTTCATTGAAAGCCCAGATTGTTTCAAATTTACTCAACATGAATCCTTTTCGAACCTCTTTGTATTGCGTAACTGTATTCCAATATATTTGAATTACTCTTTCGAAATATAGATTTAAACCGGTTTATTAATTTTGATCATAAATCTACTAGTTGAGTTGATAGCAAACAAATTGCCGAAGAATTTCGCGTTTCTGAATGAAAATGAATGAATGAATGAATGCAGTGGCGTGCCGAGGGACTTAGGGGCCCTGGGCGAAACCCATGATTCTTGCGGGATGAAGGCCCAGTTTAAGAGCCTTTCTGGGCCCCTTGGCCAGGAAAAGCGGGCCCCAAGCTCGATCTTGGCACTTTACCCTAATCCCCTTGGCACCGCTACTGAATGAATGAATGAATGAATGAAATCTGAGTACAAGTTCAAACATATTGAATGATTTCAGTACGATGATGATATGATGTTTATAACAAGTCTGTTTAATAAAAATTGCCAACAAATTTACCATCTTCGACTTGTAATTGTTTACTATTCTATTAACTAATCTTAATATGGTGATAATGATAAAACTATGAGGTAAATAATTAACTCTGTTTAATCAAATACTACCCTCAGCGGTATATATAACGGTCAGTTTGGGTATATGTCTTTGGTCCCGTTATTCTCCAAGCGGTCTTGTAGCACGGACAAACTTTAATTCCGGTTCCCTCCAATTTTGCACGGTTCGCAACCGGTTAGCCTCGTGCGCCAACCTCGATGTCCGTTGAAGATTTTCGCACATTGGCTATGGCGAGTGAAAAGAACAGTTTCAACCTGAATCGTTTTATGCGCTCGACTGACCGTTTCGGCGAGTCGGAATCCCTGGGGATTTTGCACGGTTTTTGGTCAGCTTTTTGCCACTAAATTGCACCCAAAATTTTGCACACTTGGCGGTCGTTCGAAGGGAAAAAAGGAATGTCAAGATAGCCGGAAGGCTTTCTGCAAAAAAGCTGAAATTTAAACTTGGCAACAACGAGTGAGATGAAGCTGCCGCATCCTTATATATATGTCATGTGATTAAGCATAAGAATTAATCACATATCGTGTCAAAGGTGTCATCAACCTTACTTAACTTAATTACTTAATTACCGACCTTAATTACTAACACATCAAGATTTGATATTGGAATTCAAGTCGGTCAATAACTCAAAGTTAGGTGATGTTTGATGAAAGGAGATCTTTAAGGTCATTTAAACGCCGAATGTACCTACGTGATATTACTATCCGGCATTATCTTTAATGTTCGAATTCAAGTTGGTCATTAATCTCAGCGGAACTAAAGGAAACGATACAACAAAGATTTACACTAAAAGAAGCAGATTTCCCTTAACGAATTTCCCTTGTGCTTTTTAGTTGAGATAATTAACTTTAATTAATGTAGAATTTATATCAGTTGTAATAGTTTTACTGTCCAAGTTTAATAATCGCTTCATATACGCAATTGCGGAAAGCAGAGATTATAGTTTTATTACAGTTTAATTTAAGTAAATTATCTCTACACTAATGCCCTAATGCAATTGATATCTGAGTATTATTAACAGCTGTGAAATGTTGCACACGTCAGATAACTACATGCATCCTAAATAAATTGCAATCATAATATATGAGTATATTACCAATTTGATAAGTTCATTAAGTATATAAATATGCTATAAATTTAAATTTCATATTTGTAAATCAAAGTATAATTCCCAGCCTAATTGACGGCTGTACACAAATTGACGAGTCGACACGTCGTTGTGGCATTTACTAGAATAACCACTGGTTGTTTACACAATAACATATACAATGTCGTAATCTAACTATATCATCATAGCGTATACTTTCATTAACTTTAAATTGAATTACACATGTGAAGAATCGAATACAGTTTGCTATAATATGATAACAAACATACCAGAGTATTAAAACTACTTAAACGCAGTTATGTTTAATTTGCAAATAACCATAACATGACAAGCACTTCAGGATCTTAACTGAAACATATACTTTAATGACTCTGTATATCTAATTCTAATTAACTTGTCAGTTAAATATGTCTATGTGAAACTGGAATTCAAATTCAGCACATGACAGTAGGCCTCAACACAGACTCAACACACGGCCTATGCAAAAGCTTACGGGTCGACACGCGCAGGACTCGTTTTTCATCCGCAAATTCACCGTCTTCGCCATAAACAGAAAGGAGAAAGACCCGTTGTATACCTATCGGCTATTGCGATATTTTTTCCCCTCTGTGCAAAATTTTCGGTGCAATTTGGTGGTTAAACGGCGACCAAAAACCGTGCAAAATTTCGGGTCCTCTCCTCTTCGCTGGCAAAAAAGAGGTGATGGCAAAAAGGCGAGTATAAAAAAGGGTTATGGCCGGGTTTCTTCAGTACCAGGCCCATGTGCAAATTTTCCACAAACCACATTTGCAACGATGGAGAACCGGTTGTTGGGCAGTAACCGTGCAGAATCGGAGGGTCGAGACAATTTTTTGCCTCTGTTTATATAGAGGGCCTTGTATAGAGTGGGTTAACGGCATGGACCTATAAAGACGAAAAGTAGGTCATTCTCTTAAATAATATAAAACTAGAAATGAATCAAAGTTGATAACAGAACAGAAATGGGGAAAAAGAACAGACAATGAAAAACAGAAAAACAAAAAAGAGGGAAGTTTTGATTGCTTACTGCTCCTAAACTGTCAAAGTTATAGTAACCCAAAAAATACCACGTTTAGGCCTAGATGTAACTAACGCACTCTTTAAGTTTCGTTCAAGTCGGTTTGTTAGTTTCGCCGTAATAAAATTCTAAACGTTGCGAATTCCTGCGATTCTCGGCCATTCAGAGCGCTCTTGTTTGCTCCCTTAGTTAGTAATTATTAACAATTAATAAGCTAATTAATCACATATCTTCACTTCTAGTTATATTATTTATAAAATATAAACGAGTTCAATAATACAAGTTATTATAATATAGCATCATTTCAACCTGCAATATCAAACACTGAATGTATAATATTGGTAGCCTATTGCAGTCTTCGTATTAATTTAACGATATCAATCTTATTATTTAATCCATCTGAGTCTAATTTGACTTCTTCGATGTCCACCATTGGAGAAGATCCCAATGGCTGGGGAAAAATCAAATCGCCGCCGTCCCGTTGCTCGATTCTGCACTGATATGCGACCGGTTTTTTTCTGCAAATTCGGCCGTGGAAACTTTCGCAACAGACGAGCCGCCTTTGGAAGAGAACTGCTGGGTCAAACCCGTTTTCTGCTCGACTTTGCCTCTGATTTTGGCCAAGAGAGACCGGACAACTTTTGCACGGTTTTTGGTTGCCTTCTGGCCACTGAATTGCACCCAAAATTTCGCACACCCGGCCTTGTTCCGCGGTGCTGGAGTAATATTCTTGACAAACATGGCCAAGAGAGGGCGTTGGCAAAGGGACTCCATCAATTGAACAAATAACCTGGAAAAGAGAGAAACAATCGACAAAAGTATAAAAGCTAATGAAAAATAAGTCTAAAAGATTATTAACTTGAAATGATAATCACTTTTAATAGTCTTATTCAGTGTGTTTTAGATTGCAAATTCCATGATCATTATGTAGTAAACAAAACTTTGTCCACCGGTTTCAGTATGTTAAAATTCCATAATTAACCAGTTGGGCTTTTACTGTTTAGCCTCGATTTCAGGATCATTTTCAATTCCTGTTGTATTGTTACAGCTGCTGTATTGTCGCACATATGTACAGCAGTCTACGGGTTCTTGCTGGGTGAAAGTTGATCGCTTATGACATCTAAGTTTTTAAAGATTCAACAGCCAAAAAAACACTGAGTACAGAACTAATCGTAGTCTACACATTAGCAAAGTTTCATTTAAACCGGCTTGTTAGTTTGGCCAGGATAAAATTCTAAAGTATACGAATTAGTATGATTCCTGATACCGTTCATGACCGTTACCGTCTCCTAACCCAGTGTGCTATTCTCCGTTGCATTCTTATGTGATTCTTATGGGTTATGGCCGGGTTCCTTCAGTACCAGGCCCATGTGCAAAATTTCTACAATCGCATTTGCAACGATGGAGAACCGGTTGTTGGGCAGTAAGCGTGCAGAATCCGAGGGTCGAGACAGTTTTTTGCCTCTGTTTATATAGAGGGCCTTGTATGGAGTGGGTTAACGGCATGGACCTAAAGACGAAAAGTAGGTCATTTTCTTTTAAAGAAAAATATCACAAAATAAAAGTTGATAAAGGTTTAAGAAACTGAAACTATTGAAAGTATGATATGTTACACAAATACGAAATTAACAAAGGGATGAGACTGTCTTCTCTGGGAGCCCTGGCTTCCAGGGGTGTTTCCAAACTGCAACCGGCGAACCTCACCCCTGCGGTTTCTGTTGTGGTTCGCCGGTTGCAGTTTGGAAACACCCCTGGAAGCCAGGGCTCCCAGAGAAGACAGTCTCAGTGCTTGTAGCAGAATTTTCAAACTTGTAAAACTAAACAATGCAATACCAATATAAAAAAATTCATTAGCATACTTTTTAAATCATTCTAATCAGATTTTATTGTAACTGATTAGGAATCATATATCGCATAAAAAATTATATAAAGATCGATATAAAGCAAACTGTAAACCTTAAACTACATATAGACATATACAAGTATATAGGAATTACATAAGAATGCAACGGAGAATAGCACACTGGGTTAGGAGACGGTAACGGTCATGAACGGTATCAGGAATCATACTAATTCGTATACTTTAGAATTTTATCCTGGCCAAACTAACAACCCGGTTTAAATGAAACTTTGCTAATGTGTAGACTACGATTAGTTCTGTACTCAGTATTTTTTTGGCTGCTGTATCTTTATAACTTAGGTGTCATAAGCGATCAACTTTGACCCAGCAAGAAACCTTAGACTGTTACAGCAGCTGTAACAATATAACTGGAACTGAAAATGATCCTGAAATCGAGGCTAAACAGTAAAAGCCCAACTGGTTAATTATGGAATTTTAACATACTGAAACTGGTGGACAAAGTTTTGTTTACTACATAATGATAATGGAATTTGCAATCTAAAACACTCTGAATAAGATTATTAAACCCGATTAATCATTTCAAGTTATAATCATTTAGACTAAACTTTCATTAACTCTTATACTTTTGTCGGTTGTTTCTATCTTTTCCAGGTTATTTGCTCATTGGATGGAGTCGCTTTAACGCCCTCTCTTGGCCATGTTTTTCAAGAATATGACTCCAGCACCGCGGAACAAGGGCGGCTGTGCGAAATTTTGGGTGCAATTCAGTGACCAGAAGGCAAGGAAAAACCGTGCAAAGTTGTCCGGTCTCTCTTGGCCAAAATCAGAGGCAAAGTCGAGCAGAAACCGGGTTTGACCGAGCAGTTCTCTTCCAAAGGCGGCTCGTCCGTTGCGAAAGTTTCCACGGCCGAATTTGCAGAAAAAACCGGTCGCATATCCGTGCAGAATCGAGCAACGGGAGCGCGGCGATTTGAATTTTCGCCAGCCATTGGGATCTTCTCCGATGGAGGACATCGAAGAAGCCAAATTAGACTCAGCTGGATGAAATAATAAGATTGATATCGTTAAAGTAATACGAAGACTGCAAAAAGGCTATCAATTATTATGCATTCAGTGTTTGGTATTGCAGGTTGAAATGACGCTGTATTATAATAACTTATATTATTGAGTTCGTTTATATTTTATGAATAATGTAACTAGAAGTGAAAATACGGGATTAATTAGCTTATTAATCTTTGATAATTCAGCGCTTTGAATGGCGGAGAATCGCAGGAATTCGCCACGTTTAGGATTTTATTACGGCGAAACTGACAAACCGATGTAAACGAAACTTGACGAGTGCGTTAGGTACATCTAGGCCTACATGCGGTATTTTTTGGGTTACCATATCTTTGAAAGTTTAGGAGCAGTAAGCAATCAAAACTTGCCTCTTTCTTGTTTTAATGATTTTCATGATCTGTTCTTTTTCCCCATTTCTGTTCTGTTATCAACTTTGATTCATTTCTAGTTTTGTATTATCTAAGAGAATGACCTACTTTTCGTCTTTAGGCCCATACCGTTAACCCACTCTATACAAGGCCCTCTATATAAACAGAGGCAAAAAATCGTCTCGACCCTCCGATTCTGCACGGTTACTGCCCAACAACCGGTTCTCCATCATTGCAAATGTGGTTTGTGGAAAATTTGCACATGGGCCTGGTACTGAAGAAACCCGGCCATAACCCTTTTTTATACTCGCCTTTTTGCCATCGCCTCTTTTTTGCCAGCGAAGAGGACAGGACCCGAAATTTTGCACGGTTTTTGGTCGCCGTTTTACCACCAAATTGCACCGAAAATTTTGCACAGAGGGCAAAAAATATCGCAATAGCCGATAGGTATACAACGGGTCTTTCTCCTTTCTGTTTATGGCGAAGACGGTGAATTTGCGGATGAAAAACGAGTTCTGCGCGTGTCGACCCCGTAAGTTTGTGTAGGCCGTGTGTTGAGTTATGCTGGGCCTACTGTCATGTACTGAATTTGAATTCCACTTTCACATAGACATATATGATTGACAACTTAATTAATCATATAGAGTCATTAAGTATATGTTTCAGTTAAGATCCTGAGGTATAACTTGTCATGCTATGGTTATTTGCAAATTAAACATAACTGATGTTGGTAGTTTTAATACTCTGGTATGTTTGTAATCATCTTATAGTAAACTGTATTCGATTCTTTACATGTGAAATTCAATTTAAAGTTAATGAAAGTATGTGCTGTGATAATATAGATAGATTACAACATTAAATGTGTTGTTGTGTAAACAACCAGTGGTTATTCTGGTAAATACTCCCTTACGAAAGATTCAATTGACGCCTAGCCTACGGTTGGCNCGTAGCCAGCTTTTTGTCGACATACTCCCGTAAACGACCGACTGAGAAGAAGTAGGCAAGAGCTTTAAGTCTCGGACGGCTAAAAACTGGCAAGTTCCGTATTGGTGGCAAGCTGACAAAAAACAGGCTGAAGTTTAGCTAGGCCGCCGTCAGGCTACTGTCAATTGACTTGGTCAAGCCAGTTAAAGGTTGGTCAGGAACAGGCCAGGAAAATTTTAAGGTCGGCCAAGTTTTCGTAAGGGAGTTAAAGGTTGGTCAGGAACAGGCCAGGAAAATTTTAAGGTCGGCCAAGTTTTCGTAAGGGCTGCAACGACGTGTCGACTCGTAAATTTGTGTACAGCGGTCAATTAGGCTGGGAATTATACTTTGATTTACAAATATGAAATTTAAATTTATAGCATATTTATATATACTTGATGAACTTATCAAATTGGTAATATACTCATATATTATGATTGCAATTTATTTAGGATGCATGTAGTTATCTGACGTGTGCAACATTTCACAGCTGTTTATAATACTCAGATACTAATTGTATTAGGGCATTAGTGTAGAGATAATTTACACTAAATTAAACTGTAATAAAACTAGTCTCTCGTTTCTGCAATTGCATATATGAAGCGATTATTAAACTCCGACAGTAAAACTATTACAACTGATATAAATTCTACATTAATTAAAGTTAATTATCTCAACTAAAAAGCACAAGGAAAAAACGTTAAGGGAAATCTGCTATTTTAGTGTAAATCTTTGTTGTATCGTTTCCTTTAGTTTCGCTGAGATTAATGACCAACTTGAATTCGAACATTAAAGATAATGACGGATAGTAATTTCACATAAGTACATTCAGCGTTTAGATGAATTTAAAGATCTTTCATCAAACCATCTAACTTTGAGTTAGTGACCGACTTCTATTCCAATATCAATCTTGATGTGTTAGTAATTAGGGTCGGTAATTAAGGAATTAAGTAATTAAGGTAAGTTAGGTTGATGATACCTTTGACACGATTACGCATAGCTGGTATTTATAAAATTGCACACTTCAGTGATTCATATGAGGCTGCCTGCGGCAGCTTTATCATCTCACACGTTGTTGCAAAGTTCAAATCTCAGCTTTTTTTTGCAGAAAGCCTTCCGGCTATCTTGACATTCCTTTTTCCCTTCCAACGACCGCCAAGTGTGCAAAATTTTGGGTGCAATTTAGTGGCAAAAAGCTGACCAAAAACCGTGCAAAATCCCCAGGGATTCCGACTCGCCTAAACCTGAACGGTCAGTCGAGCGTATAAAACGATTCAGGTTGAAACTGTTCTTTTCACCCGCCATAGCCAATGTGCGAAAATCTTCCACGGACATCGAGGTTGGCGCACGAGGCTAACTGGTTGCGAACCGTGCAAAATTGGAGGGAACCGGAATATAAGTTTGTCCGTGTGCCACAGCAAGGCCGCTTGGAGGATTACGGGACCAAAGACATATACCCAAACTGACCGTTATATAGCGTTGAAGGTAGTATTTGATTAAACAGAGTTAATTATTTACCTCATAGTTTTATAATTATCACCATATTGAGATTAATTAATAAAATAGTAATCAATTACAGGTCGAAGATGGTAAATTTGTTGGCAATTTAATTAAACAGACTTGTTATAAACATCATATCATCATCGTACTGAAATCGATCAAATCGTTTGAATACTGAAACGCAAAATACTTTACAAGGATGTCAAATACGAAATGTTAAATTAAAAAATATACTTATAATATAAACATTAACCGATGAACAAGACAAACGGCGCTGCTCCTTACGAGTAATCAATAAGCCCCTCGGGCTTAGAGCTGGATTTTTCATCAATTTAAATATTTTAGTAATAGTTATTAACTTAAGTATATAGAAAAGTTAATTCACAAGTCAAATAATCGTCTTAAAATAGTGGTGTTTACCAATAATAGCAAAGTCGTCATTTGTATTGTGAGGTGAAACTGGCAACGCCGCATAATTGTATGTATACTATAAATTAATATGTAATAAATACAAAGCACACTTAAAATTAAGAGACAATAAATTTTTTGAAATATTAGTTATGTCATAAAATTGGAATCATTATTTATCTGTTAATTTTAATGGTGTATGGCAACGCCGCAAATTTGAATATTTGAAACCGTCACATAGTGCGTAACCGTTTCTGCTTGCCAAAACCAAACAACGGATTGTACGAACGAAGAGTTTTAGGGAGTTTTTGTAACGTCGTTTCCCCTTTCGATTTTAGCAATTTCAAAAAGGCTTTTATATCAAATTGAATACATCTTTTGATAGATATTAGAAACGCCATACTAGATAGATATAACCAGGTCTGTATACAAAACAACATATAATGTACTAAGCTTTTGATTGTCAGTTGTCCATGAAGTTGTAAATCAATGTCCGAAAGCAGATGGATAATATCTGTAAAGTTTAAGTTTCGTGTTAATTATTTTTGATACAAGATTCTACGTACAGGAGGAAAAATGTCTGGTATACCCGTACCGACACCGACGTCTAAACTTCGTCAGCCGCTAGCGTTGGCGTCTTTGGTTGTTCCTGCCCCCGCTTCCACGTTGGCTAGCGGCCATGCATCGAGCAGCCTAGCCACCATGAAACGACCTGCCGAAACTACCAAGGAGAACCTAAACTTGAAAAAAGCAAAAATGGAGCCAGGTATTGCAATTTATCGCTATCTACTCTCAAGATATTTCTTCATAGCATTTCTTCAGTGTCGTCAAAAACGTCCAACTTAACCCGCTCCAAATCCTACGGTAATCTGGCACCGCCGCCCGCCTTGAGAGCCAATACTGCGACTTCGAGAAAGCAGCCTCCTGCACCCAGCGTAGCTCGCGCGACAGGTAACATTCTGCCGCGGATTATAAACAAGTGATGTTAAGCTAACCAACATTAACACGCTTGACAGTCTCCCGTACTAATGCTTGCGCCAACATAACTCAACGGCTAGAAAGTGTCGCTAATTCCTCCCGCGGAAATGTTCGAGGTATGTAGCTCATAGAAATTCCTGGTCAAAGAGGTAAACGAGTCAAAATTACACATTGTCTTTAGCTAAACAGCCCAGTCTCGAAGCGCAGATGCAGCAGATCGAGCAGCGGTTAAAGGACCTGGAAAACCAGAACACGGAAAAGCAGGCCAAGATCCAGGTGTCGGAGGCCGAGATTGTGGCGCGCTCGGAGGAAGTGCAGAAGCTCCGCGATCAGCTGAGGCATGGCTATTATCTCTGTCTTCGTGTCTATCTATCTACTTCACTTATTGACTATCTATCTATCCATCTATCTGTCTATGAAGCTATCTGTATATCTATTCAACTGTATATATTATCTATCTGTGTCTGTATCCGATTGCCTGTCTATTTATCTATCTATCTATCTATCTTTTAATCTACCTGTCTATTTTTCTTAACCGATAACTCGTATGTTACAGGTCGAGTGAGGAATCTCGTGCGATGGAGAAGACGCTTTTCGAACACAAGCTTCGGGAGATGGAGTTTGAGAAGCTTCGGATCGCCACGGAGCTGTCAGGGCTCGGCGTCACCCACGAGCAGCTCAAGGCCCAGTTTGAGGCTCTCCAGAAGGCCTTCTCCGACCTGACCTCAGAGAACGGCAGTCTGAAGGCGCGGCTGGACGAGACCAACACCAAGCTGCGGGATGAAGAATCCGTGCGACGGGTGCTTCACAACGAAGTCCAAGAGCTCAAAGGTATTGTGCAACATTCCACATTTAACTTAATTTCACCGATATTATCTCTAATTCCTCGTTTATAAATATTTTAACTACTTTTGAAATTGTACTCTACCTTAGATATTTGAGTCATTAAACCAACGATTTGAATCAAAACAAATAGGTAACATCCGAGTCTTTTGCCGGATTCGCCCCGTGCTTCCGTCGGACAAGATGCCATCAAACCAGATCCAGCACATCCAGGTTAACGGCAACCGCAGTCTCGAGCTTCTCAAGATTGCCGGCGCTGATGCTACCATGAACGACACCATCGCCAACGGGAGAGGACCCAGTAAATACGATTTCAGCTTTGACCGCGTCTTTGGACCGGGCGCCCGGCAGGCCGAAGTCTTCAAGGAGATCGCCCAGCTCGTTCAATCTGCCGTCGATGGATACAACGTGTGCATTTTTGCTTATGGACAAACAGGATCTGGTATTATTTTGAATATTTAGCTTATATAAATTATAATTATATGGTAAATGGTAAAGTTATGTTACATGTAATAGTGTAATAATACATTAATATAATATCATTATAATTAACAAGATTTAGCGTACTTGATTAAATTTTCATACTCTAAATTTAAACAAATAATTAACTATAAGTTAATTTAATTATAATAATAATAATAGAATTAAGTATGCGCTATTAGCTGAAGATACTAGATCTCTTAGTATCCGTTTACTAGGTTTAATTTAACTAATGGTACTAATAATTAAGCTAGAAATAGCATTACTTTACTGACTGGTCACTTGACTGTGCTGATTAGTTTTTACCATGATAATATTGCAATTAATTAACTTCTACTAATATGTAATTGTTATATATTTTATCTACTCGTGGTTTTGTCATTCATTTAGTATTACGTATAATATGATTAATTATTTTATTAAAGGGTATTCATTTAACGTCGTGCATTGTAATGTTAAATTTTACATTAAACAATAATAATTGCTATGAATGTTGAGTTGACTTTAATGTAAACCCCTTACCTCGTTTGACAGGAAAAACCTTCACCATGGAGGGCGGAGACAGCAGCGAACAGGAAGGGATGATTCCTCGCTCGGTGCGTCAGGTCTTCTCCACGTGCCAGGGTCTCAAGGACAGGGGCTGGACCTACAAGGTCGAGGCGTCGTTTTTCGAGATCTACAACGAGCAGATCCGCGACCTGATTGCCGAGACAGGCTCCCAATCGCAGCAGTGCGAACTCAGAGCCAGTGGCAATGAGGTGTTTGTCTCCAACCTTCGAGTGAGTACGATTGCGGCGAGACGAGATTGTAATCTTATCATTCGACATATTCACCGATGTGTCGACACCCAATTTTAACATTTATTTACAGAATTGCGTAGGTTATTATTAATTAAAATTAATTAAATAAAATCACCTATCGTATTTTTTTATAATAATAATAACTGAACTATAATTTAGTAATGTCAAGTTGCAATATTATGTAATATCTTAAATTTTGTTCTATTGTATTTATGGTTGTATTTTATTGCGTCATTTGAATCAAATTGGGGAATATTTAACTTCATCAAGTTCATTTCAAGCGTGTCAATATTAAGGCAATGGATAAGGTATATCTCCACGTTTATTGTTTTAATTTTGATCACGTGTCGTCCGAATTAGGAACTCAACTTAAATGAATTGTGATTGAATGGTTTCCTGTTTACCACAGACGGTTGAGGTCCGTGCCGAGGGTGAAGTGCAGGAGCTGCTGGCCCATGCGCAGCGAAACCGCGCCGTAGCCGCCACCAAGTGCAACGAGTATTCGTCGCGCTCGCACAGCATCTTTCGACTTTTCCTTAAAGGATCCAACGAGTTCACTACCGAGACATCCAAGGGTATTTGAACACTCTCTATTTGATGTAACATAAAAATTATGAATATATATATAACTACGTGTCTTATACGATACAAAACGTTATTGTAATATTAACACATCTGTTTGTGGTATATAATCATATTGAATTTTGTCTGCTTTTCGAGATATTACTTTTTATTTTTGGGGCATTTAAAATTAGAATCGATTTTGTTTACAATCTTTTCTTGTTATTATAATTAGAAAAGATGTTTTCTTTTAGTACTTGTTGCTTTACGCTTTATTCTATTGTAATTTTGACGAACTAGCTTTCGTGTAATTGTCTCCATTGCTTAACAGTATGGAGACATATTGTTCACTTTTTTCCACATCCTGTTTTTCCCCCCGTTTTTCTACCCACCGTTTTTCCAAATTCCCTATCTGTTTCTATGTTCAATCGTTGCCCTATCTCTTAACATGGGAGCCAAACAAGTCCGGGCATGCTTCGCCCTCTTTTCCACTGCGGGCGAGTCAACCCGCCATCTCGCCCCACCATGTCACCCCGCCAACTCGCCCCACAATCTCGCCCCGCCATGTGACGTACATGAGTCGATTCGACTTTCCGTGCTCTTTTCAACTGCGGACCAATCAAATGCGTACTTATGAATCATATGAATCGATTCGACTTTTGACTCTTTTCAACTGCGGTCTACTCGACTGCGTATCCACATGTCATGTATGAGTCGACTCAACTTTTGACGCTCTTTTCAACTGCGGTCTACTCGACTGCGTATCCACATGTCATGTATGAGTCGACTCGACTTTTCGCGCGCTTTTCAACTGCGGACCAATCAAATGCGTGCCCATGTGTCGTATATGACTCGATTCGACTTTTCGCGCGCTTTTCGGCTACGGACCAATCAGATGCGTACCCATGTGTCCTATATGATTCGACTCGACTTTTCACGCGCTTTTCGACTGCGGACCAATCAAATGCGTACCCATGTGTCGTACATGAGTCGACCCAACTTTTGACGCTCTTTTCAATTAGCCTTACCTAGCCAATGATAGAGGGTCTTTTAAAGCAAGCTAACCAATAGGAATGACGCTTGGTCAGGGGTTCAGCCCGATTTCGCTTCAAGTGTATGAAGTTTATATTCATTTTGTTGTCGCCAGTGATGGTTTTTCGGCAAAACTCTTACAACAAAAGAAAGCATTTTTCCAGCGCATTCCAACTGTCTAGGTAAAGTGGGGTAAAACGTCTTTTTTTCAACAAGAAGCTTAAGAAACCGTAGCTCCATAAGAGCCTATGCTTGAGTTGTCTGCACCAATCAGGTGCGCCCAGTCCGATAAGCCTAATTGCAAATTTTCCAGCTAATGAATAATTTTATAGTCATCTTCATTCGATTGCTACGCACAAACACACATAGCAAATATCAAAGACAATTCATCCACTGAACATTATTAAAATGGGATCTAAAGTACCGCAGACAAAACCAGGTTACCTAAAACTAACTACTGCGAGATAGCGAACACAAAAACTGAATGATAGCTACGTAAGTACTGCACTGTGGTGCAAAAAAGAAAGCAAAGGAGACAAACTATTCCTCGGTGAGGGTAGTACTATGTTTAACCATTTGCCTTCTGTTGATTGATTTCGCCCTGTAAGTTGAAGATGCAAACGTGATGTTACCAATAAGCTATTGGTATACGGTAATGTTTCGTTGCTGTGACTATCGTCTATTAGAATTTACACCTAATTATTTCTAGTGAGTGTTTTCTAGAACAGAGATAACGTAATTAATTTAAGTATTTCTGTAAATCAGTCGTTTCACATTCAGTTATAAAAATGATTTAATTAAATTCGTATTATTTTGAAAATAATAGCAAAATAGAAAATGAAGATTTTAGTACAAATAACGAATTACTGATTGTCATGAAATGTGTTCGGTTTTCTTTATAGGGGTAAGTACTTAAATTAAAGTAGAACATGATAAATTTAACTGAAGTAGTAAATCATTTATTCAACTAGTAATGATTTATTCTCCTAGGGTTTTTCGCCCCGCCGTTTAGTAAATTAATAGTGGATAGGTAGACAGACAGACAGATCGATAGATAGACAGATAAAAGTAATTAAATAGTTAAATACTGAACAAGCGAGTTTGAAGCAAGCATTCGTTAATTTTCCGTGATTTATTTGCTTAAGTAGTCTATTTGGTCGACATATTAAAAGGTTGATGGATAGATAGATAGATAGAAGCACCTTCATTCTTAGAGATACGGAATAAGGTAATTCAGTTAAGCAGTCATTAGTTTTTCTGAATTTATTTACTTAGGGACCCTCTACTTAGTAAATAAAGTTATAGATAGATAGTTAAATTGATAGGTGTATAGGTAGATAGAAAGGTTAATAGATAGACAGGTTGAAAGGTAGGTAGGTAGATAGATAGATAGATAGATAGATAAGTAAATAGATAGATAGACTGATTGACGGGCAGACAGATAGGCAGACAGAAAGATAGATAGGGCAGATAGATAAATAGATAGATAGATAGATGATTACATTGATAGATAGACAAATAGATAGGCAGACAGATAGATAGATATATAGACAGACAGACAGACAGATAGATAGACCGATATGTAGACAGACAGGTAGATAGAAAGATAGACAGATAGAAAGAAGTACTTAAACTCTATAATACGGAATGAATCTCAAAGTAAAACAATCGGGCCTTTATTAATTACTTTAAATTTATTAAAATTTTAATTTTATAAAATTAATTTAAATTAATTTTATTCGTTTAGGGAGCCTCTACTTGGTGGACCTGGCAGGATCGGAACGTCTGAAGGAATCGGGAGCCACCGGGGACCGCTTGACCGAAATGAAAAACATCAACAAGTCGCTGTCGAACCTGGGCAACGTCATCATGGCCCTGTCGGCCAAAAGCGCTCACGTCCCTTACCGCAACTCCAAACTGACGCACATCCTCCAGAACACGCTGGGTGGCAGTGCCAAAACGCTGATGTTTATCAACGTCTCCCCGAAAGAGTCGTCGTTCAACGAGACTCTCAATTCACTCAGATTCGCCGCCAAAGTGAACCAGTGTCACATTGGAACTGCTACGAAATCCAATTAAAACGAGAATAGAAACTGAAAAGAGGAAATACTGGGCGGAATCCCTTCTTCTGAATACTTTCCTGCTTTATATTTTTAATTTTTTCTTCCTCTAAGTATTTCAATTGCTTTCTTATTTGCAATCTTTTCTAATAAATTGTCTTAAATCATTTGCCCAAATGGTAAAAATTATGAATGATCGCAATAACCATAAGAAATACACGAGTTTGCTGCATTTGAATTCGAATTAACCTTGGTTATGCATTTCTTAAATAGTGATTACTCGGACTAAAGAATACTGAAATAGTTTTAAGAAATATCAGTTAGATGGCTCAGAGTATGTTGCTCACCACTACTTCAATAATCACGTTAAGTTAAAATAGTTAATTGCAGTCGAGAAAAGGGGTAGCCTACGTAGATTACAATCAATTTTGTAATTATAACGCTATTAGCGGTGATTTGGTGGATTTTACAAAATATTATAAGAGTTTTTACTGATTTCTACCAGATGGTGCAGATTAATTTGCTCACCACTGCTTAAATATTCATAATGAGTTAACGTAGTTGATTGCAGTCGGTAATGGGGGTAAAATAACGTAGATTGCAATTAACTTTATAATTATAGCTCAATTAACGCAGGTTTCGTGGACTTTACAAAGTATTCTGGTTTTAAGAAATTGCTGCTAGATGGCGCAGAGTAATTTGCTCACCAGTGATTGAATATTAGCATTGAGTTGAGATACTTAACTTAAGTCGATAAAAGTGACCAAGTTAAGTAGACTGCAATTGATTTCACAATTATAATGTAATTAGCACTGGTTTGGTGGAATTTATAAACTAATATGGTTTTATGAGATTTTAATATACGGCGCAAAGTAATTCGCTCACCACTGATGAAAAATACCTAGTAGCCAAAAATAATCAATTGCAGTCGACAAAAGGGGCCCAATTAAGTAGACTACAATTAAGTCTGTGATTATAATGCAGTTAGCACGGGCGTAGTGGAATTTACAAACTACGATGGGTGACATGTGGGACTAAAGGCTTTAATTGCTATATTAAAAAAAAATTGATTATGAATTGCAATAATAACGTGAGTCATTAAAATCTGTTTATATTTCCATAGAATGCAACCTTCTACTCGAGACCAGAGTGTCAAAGGGCAGTACAGTATTTTTCAGAGTTCAACGAACTCCGGAAAAGAACGAAAAATAAGACAGAATTTCAATGAAATAAAAGCAATCGTGAGATTTAAGCATTTTGGTACTTTATCAGATCATTTATACTTTTGTCTGGTCAAGAAATACTCATAAGATTATCGGGTGGGATTGATATGATGGATGTGATCGACACGAAAGAAGGATTGAGAAAGAGAAGAAGAGAATCAGCAGATATGTTGATAACGTGTCAAATATACGTTTGTAATAAAAGTGCACTAATACTATGATAGAGGATCTGGTTGAAAAAGCCACAGGGATTCTTCTGTCGCCACGTGATGAAGCTTTGGAGGATCCCGCAGGAATGGATCACAGTCTCTCTGCTGCTTGATTCTACTATAACGGCCTTTATACAGGATTCACTCGGCACTGCAAATCCTTTAGAATTTTTGCCACTTTTTTAGTCGAATTTTTCAGTCGAAAAGGGCCTCGCAGACGAGAATAACTGGAGGTGGTAAAGGTTTCTGATGGCGTCATACGATAGTCCCGTGTAATGTCAAAGAATCACTGGAATTGTCGTCGCACTCGTCCGGCGGAGTGACCTCCAGACCGATGCTTCCGTTCAGTGGAATCTTGATACTTCCGCGGTTACCCGATGAAGGATTCAGTGTGATGCTCATCTCTTCCACACTTGAAGAGTCGCGTTGAACTAGACCCTGTGTTTAAAGGAAAACAAATTTGAAGTCTTGTTATTTTTCCCGCCTTTTTAGAAACTCGTTAGTATTTTGACTACTTAAGTTTAATTTTAATTATAAATATGTAGAAGTTAATTGCAGTCTATTTTGAAGCTTATACTAAATCGAGTGCAATTAAGAATATCGATATGAAGTAACTTTTGTAGATCTGGTGGGATGCAATAGTAGTAGTACAGCGTGTTTCACTGTTTTGCCCACCATAGTTTTGGTATTGTACTTCAACTAATTTAATTAATTGCATTCCACAGTGCAATGGTGACCACATAGTATCGGAATAAGTACGTGTATTCAAATCTTAAGGGTTCGTTTTGGTGCGAAGTGCAAACTGGGCAAGGGCATATTGAAAAAACGGTTTCTCCGTACTTGTCTCAGAGACGACGACCTTCTCATGAGGATATCGTCGACACGTAGCGAATGTGATCGACCGCGATTGGCACCCAGCGATTGACCCAGCGACATATCCGGGCTATCCGGCAGCGACAGGGAATTGGATTTCTGCGGAGGCGGCCTCTGACTGTTTCTCCGACGTCGATCCTCGCACATGTTGATGTTGGAGCAGCGTCGACTGTTGTGTCGTTCGAAGGTCTTCTGCGCTGAGAACGGGCTCGGGCGTATCAAGTAGCTGGTAAAATGAACAGTAAATTCAGTGTTCTCGTATTTTCACCCAATAAGTACTAGGATTACATGATGTCCCCCTCTTCGAGCTTTAGATCGCAGCTAGGGTTGATGATAACGTAGGAGAGCGAGCTCCTCTTTTCCGAAACGTCCTCGTAGTCAATGCTGTCGATGTTGAGGCTGTCCATGCGGGACCGAACTAGGTTGGAGATCTCGGCTCGCTCGATCAGCTGCGCATGTGTGTACTGCGCTTCTCTATTCAACTAATTTACGTTTCAAAAGATAGTGTTACAATATATGCTTGACGGTAATCACAGGAAAAAGCAATGCTCGTAATACCGTTGAAGTTACGTGACTGGGTTCCATTCTCGTTGTCACCGGGACTTGATACTGCCTTCTGCGAGTAGGTTCACCGTCTTCGTCAGATTCTACATCCTCCGGTATTTCGTTCTAGTGATTTGCATCAATGATACAAGAAAACATACTGAAGATAAAAAACAAGAGATCTTCATTAAGTACTGCAAGACGCTAACGATAGATGGCGTTATCTGATCTTATAATATATTAAGAGGCCCTAGTACAGAATCTGGGTTTCAATAAATATATATAGCATTAACTATAACAACATAAAGGACATAACTTGACATTCATGACATGTATCTTTTACCGGTTCGATTTGTGAAGTATCCGAGGTACGGTATATCCCGATGGGTATTTCGCAGGTGGTCGAGCACAGTTTCTGGTACAGCCGACCGTAAGTCCGTATCCACATATCTTCTTTGGTGATCTTCATCTAAGTCATTCGTTTATGAAAACAAATCAAAATGGCACTTAATGAAAAATTACCGATGTGAGGAATCCAGAACCGGGAGCCTGGTCAATGCCCAGAAGCAGTCTGACAAAAGTGATGACATAGTCTTTGACGAAAGCCTGATAGAGGAGTGTATCCAGCATACTGGCGCTAAAGACGCTTCCAGCCGCGAACGGAAGTCGGAACATGTAGGAGATGTGAGATCCTCGTTCTTTTTCACGCTGGAAAACATTGCAATTGGTAAAAGTTTGAGTTTTTCCTTCTCTTAATTATCCTTGGCTCGCGCGAGTTCGTCTGCTACAATGCTAGAGATACAAGCAGACGACGGCGTGCAAGCCAAAGGATAGCAATGCGTTGTAAAAGGAACAGCACGTTGTGCGGATTAATAAGAAAAACAGCGTAAATCTTTTACATTTGAGTTTGTAAATGGAATACATATATACCTTCTCCATGCGAGACAGATGTAGCGCGTACTTATCGTGAGCCCTGAACTGCATAAACCTCATGTTGGAGGATTGCGACAGCTCTGTTATGATGCGCGTGTTGGGGAAAAACCTTTTGGATCATAAACAACACAACACTTGTAAGTTTAGGCGATACTTGAAATCTGTTACCTTTTAAATAAGTATGTTGAGAATTCGGTGTAAATCAGCTACGAACTAATGATGCTGTACCATAATAATATATTGTAATACTTTATACACATAGCTCTACAAGTATGTATATACTGAATAGCTATTCTTTTTAGATGACATCCTAAACAGCGCCATCTGGTGGTGAAATCAAGCAACATTAACTTATCGCCAGGATGTACAAATTAAGTTATCTGCTATACACTTCTTGCATGTACTATACTACTATATTACTATACTACTATACTACTATACTACTATACTACTATACTACTATACTACTATACTACTATACTACTATACTACTATTATACTACTACATTAATTATATTACAGGACTGAATTATAATAGCTATTTAAGTACGTATATTCATAACGAAGCATTTGACTATGTTAAGGTTTTGATTAGGTAATTTAATTTGAGTATGTAATTAAGTTAATCCTACTTGAACATTGTTTGAACGGCCACGATGGTATTACAGTCTGCCAGGGAGTCTTCCTCGGCCGAGTTGGATAGTTCCTTGTTGACGACAACGACGTTTTCCGATATCGAGATCCCGGCTCTAATCAAATCGTCCAAACTGCAATCGAAATAGACGACTATACTTTCAGTAATTAAGTTAATTTAAGAAGTTTGAAACCAATCGATCGTTCCAAACATCCAATAGACGTAGGGAAAGTAGGAGACGGCATCGAGAAAGGCGATATCGGGTTTCCTTTCCAACAGCAAAACGATGGGGTTGAGAGAAGTTTTCGGTCTGAAATGGGCCCTCAGTGGTACGATGAAGTTGTAGATCCCGTTGGAAGCGTAATCGGCTGCCAGAATGATTACCTTGTTCGGCCAGTTGTACTCTTTGGCGCTTCTGTAATTGCAGTGTTCGCAGATCTGTTGGGCATCAAAGAACCATTGAACAAACTTCTTTAAACTTCACTGGAGCTATACACAAGTTTCACCGTCTTGAAATGCTCGAGTAAAAAGGCACGAAAACTGGAAACTTAACACTGGTATCAAACGGAATGCATATAATGGAAAAGTTCATTACAAGTTACCATTTTATAATCACTAGACTTATTATCTTAATGAGATGATCTCACTTCTGTTTTAGTATTCAATCGTATATACTATGTCAGTTGATGTGTATACTATGTAATGGTATTGCACTATAGCATACATCTATAGTATATGTCAGTTTCATATGTTATGTACTATACAATGAATGTACAGCTAATGCGTATACTATATTTACAACGTTTTAATGGTAAGCGTTATACAGTACATGTGCGTCTAGTATACGTCTAGTAAAGGTTAACTATACTTGTGTTATATAGTACGATGTATGTATGATGTATGTAACTACACGCTTATATGCACATACTTTCTATATGGCAGACATGTTATAACTATACTGATATATTTTCTACGGTGAATGTGGCTGTGTATACAATATATATGATACAGTATAGGATACTACATTTGTATAATCTATAGTTAATTACACACGTTATATACTATAGTGTACGTACATACGTTTACAACTATACATATACTATACTAGGTGTATAGTAGCTGCATTTGCCATATAAATAGCTTAGGGTGACATAGTATAGTATGACGTATGTGTGTTGTGTAGCATATTATAAGTAGTAATTGTTTGGTATGTAGTGTACACAGTCTAGAGCAATGAAAAAGGCTTCTCGCTGGGGAAAGTTGATCGCTTATGGCACCCAAGTTTTCACAGATATAATAACCACAAAAATACTGAATGTAGAATCGATAGTACTTTATACACTAATAAAGTTTCATTCAAATCGGACTGTAAGTTTTGCCAAAAGAAAATTCTAAAGTTAAAAAGATCCAAAATTTCCTACCATTCAGAACCACCCTTTCTTTGCTCTAGATTGTAACGTTATACTTTATCATCCTATCCAAACAAGATAATGAATATGCGCTCACGACATAAAGTTGATACTCTCGGTACCGCTATGGATAAGGTAGGGCCCCACGTTGCCATTTACAAAAAGATAACGCCCAAATATTGGGCAGGCTCCTATAGACAGCGCGCTCACTTGTTGCCCTTCTGCTGTTGCAGTTTTCATGACTGGGTCAATATACTTTTGTTTGACAAGCGTGTCTATAGTGAGCCACACCCTCGTGAAACGAGCGTATGTAAAGGGCAGGTTACTAAAAATAGCCAGGAATCCTTAATGCAAGTCTAGACACAGGTATAAAAGGTTAACGCAAAGACTACCGTTTTTCAGTAGCTTATTCGAATAAGAAGTATGATCGATGGTTTATATATTATGTTGTAGCAATGAATTCAACTGGATAACTAATTACCTGTGAAATTGATAACCGACGCTGAATGGACAGCGTCAAATTTCAGTCTTAAAATTAAGTAGTTTCAGTTACATCGTTTTTGCGTATAATCATAAACGATACTAGTACAACAACAGATGATTATATCCTACCTGGGCTAACTGAAGACAGCACAGCTGCTTTTTCTCCTTAAGTAAGTAGCATAAGGTAGGACTGACTCCGATGTAGGGTGAAACTGGAGGAAATCCCTTGACGATCCTAAAAACAGTTTCGTCAGTACTTAGACGTTAGGGAATACACGTTAAAAAGGCTTTTTCTCCTAAACACTGAAGTCATTAATAAAGAGGGAAAATCTTCATGTGAATGAAGAAATTACTGGATTTTCTCGATCGGTGCTCTCCAGGGAACATCGTCATCCATCTCGTCTTCACTGTCTTCACTGGCTGGTTGATGGCCGGCTGCAAGATTTATCGCCGAGCCGGAAAACATGTCCGGAACTGGCAGAATACTAGGACGACGGCCCTCTACAAGTGGCAAAGTTAACAGATAAGTCCTAGTTTTCTATTTTTTACTGTTTGCAGACTATCCGCCTATCTGTCTATTTATAGATATACCATTAAGGATAAGAGCAGGATAAGGGAGTAGTATTGACCACCGTTACTTCCTTATTCCGATGTGTGTCTCTTTCACCCAGGTTGTTATTACTGTGTTAATTATTTCATCTTATTTATGAATCAGATTTCATACAATCACCTTGAGAATACAAGCCTGATAATTTTGCAAAAGCAGACCACGTGAAATAAAGGTCAAATCGGTTGTTTGAAGCCTAGTTGCAAATTTTAGTGCTATCTGTGTATCTATCTATCCATCCATCTATCTATCTATCTATCTATCTATCTATCTATTCTATCTGTCTGCCTATACATCCGCCCGTCTCTCTCTCTCTATCTGTCCATCTACCTATCTATCTATCCACCCATCCATCACTCCGTCCATCACTTCATTCATCCATCCATCTATCCACTCATTCATCCATCTATTCATTTCATTCTCATTCATTTCACTGTGATGGCCGGAAAAGGTTAAAGGTAACCTGATTTACGATCCATTGTGTATACTGTGTAGTAGGAACAACCTATTGCCACGTGCATTGACGATTTTCTCGGCTAAAGGGCTGTTCCTTTGAAGCTATTGTGCCCGTATATTGGCTCTCTTGTTCGCTACTCTACTTTCCTACGGCCTATTCATCACCACTTTAGACAGGATCCTTTCAGCTCGGCTTTTTTCCCGGTTATAGTATTAAGTGAAAATTTAATCTTAATTGCTATTACGATATTATCACCGTAATCAGCTTTTTTAACGGAGGGAAATGTTAGATTTAGTATTAACTAGCAAATGTACGATATTAGTTGATACAGTAAGAAATAGTTAGTAGTGCATACATCAACAACAGTTACTACAAATACTATACATGTTACACTAAGTTAAATTAAAACTTCATATTTGCTTTGTAATTAAGCCAAAAGAATTTAGTTACATTAATAAAGATCATGTTTAAATATAATTATAGAACGTATAATAAATAAGAAACTAGTATCTTGTGTACAGAGGACTTTATATAATGAGAATATTGTTTTATATTAATCGTCAAGATCCTAGTATATTCATCTATTAAATTAAAATCGAATAGAGGAATAGTTTCGATAGGTTTTGTTATCTAATTTGAATTAAAAGTAAAATTGAATTCTATAAACTTTAACACAGTTATTTAGTATTCCCATTTTTAAGAGAAGCAGAAGTTTATGTAAATAACTTTTAAGTCATAGTTTTACCAATTCCTGTAGGAACCGTTAAAAGTGCCGGAGAATCGCTCTTGGGTACCCCGAGAAAATTGCCGCTGGTTTGTCCAAGCGATCCCGTGTCAGTCGAGTCGTTCCGGGTGAAGTTAAAGCTACTGCGACGGTAATGGGCAGGTTGCGGTGGCTGCTGCGGCTCGTAGACACTAGCTACAGTCATAGTTTCGGTTACCGTCAACATATCAACCATAAACAAACAAACAAACAAACAAACAGACAAACAAACAAACAAACAAACAAACAAACAAACAAAAAACAAACAAACGAACAAAGAAACAAACAATGAAACAAACAAACAATGAAACAAACAAACAAAAAAACTAACTAACAAGCAAATAACCAAGCAAGCAAGCAAACAAACAAACAAACAAACAAACAAACAAACAAACAAACAAGCAAGCAACCAAGCAAGCAAGCAAACAAACAAACAAACAAACAAACAAACAAACAAACAAACAAACAAACAAACAAACAAACAAACAAACAAACAAACAAACAAACAAACAAACAAACAAACAAACAAACAAAAAAACAAACAAACAAACAAACAAACAAACAAACAAACAAACAAACAAACAAACAAACAAACAAACAAACAAACAAACAAACAAACAAACAAACAAACAAACGAGCAAACAAACAAACAATCAACCAGATGTAAAACGATAACGTGCTTAAGACGACATATAAACAGCTTACTGGTAGAGAGAGAATTCCTCATTCCAAAGCTACTTTCACTGAGCCGGCTTTTCGTTTGGCTCGGGGCAGTACTCGATGTAACATTGCTTCGATTCAAATCCTTTGTATGCTGAGTATTATTCAGTCCCGACTCGGGATCCTGCACTGACGGAACTCCCGTGTCGCACGTCGAAGAAGGAGTGCTGACGAAAGCAGAATTCTCTTCTTTCGTGATACTCATGTAGAAACACATATCCGATTTCTTCATGATGTGACGAGGACCGGGATTTAAGAGGATTGTATCTTCGTAGAACTCCGGTAACTCGGCAGGACGAACGCCAATCAAGGCGATCCCATATCTGTTCAGTTCAAAATATGTTTTAGTTGCGGGATGTGTAATTGAGAGCGAAAAAAGGGTTCTTTCTGGAGAAAAGTTAATTGCTGATTGCTCGCACAGTTTCAAAGATATAGCAACTTAAAAAATACTGAGCATAGAACTTAAAGTACTTTATTTGTTCTTAAAGTTTTGTGCGAATCGGTTTGTTAGTTTTGTCGAGAAAAAATCCTGAAGATTAAAAATGGATCAGAATACCCAGCCATTTAGACCCTTGTTCCTGCAGTAGATTGTACTTGCAGGAGCTTTTCAAGTCGATATGCCAGAAAGGGGATATCTGATGATTAAGGAAGTTGGTCTTAGGCTTTCTCGATTATAATTAGTCGTTTAGCTTCAGTTTGTCAGATGGAAGAAGATCCCTCGGGGGCGGGTTAGTATTTCTAAAATCTATATGGGTGAGATTGATTTTTTGTAAAGGACTAAACTAGATTTGAAGGTCTCACTTAACCTTTGCATTATCTCTATAACGGAATGTAAGCACTATCCATCCATCTATCTATCTATCTACCTATCTTTATATATATCTATCAATCTATCTACCTATCTTTATATATATCTGTCTATCTATCTATCTATTCTATCTATCTATCTACCTATCTTTATATATATCTATCTATCTATCTACCTATCTTTATATATATCTGTCTATCTATCTATCTATTCTATCTATCTATCTATCTATCTATCTATCTATCTATCTATCTATCTATCTATGTACCTACCTACTGATCTACTTACCTACCTATCTTCCTACCTACCTATCTATCTATCTATCTATCTATCTATCTATCTATCTATCTATCTATCTATCTATCTATCTATCTATCTATCTACCTACCTACCTACCTACCTACCTACCTTTGTACCTACCTACGTGAAAAGTTCACCGTTTTCATTTTTCTAAACCGAACTTCATCAGCCAGGCGTTTCCCGCTCTTAAGTTGTCATTGTTACAATTTCTCCTCGTGCAAAATCTTCGTTTTTCTCGCATTCATACTCGATTCGGGCTCTTTATCTGTCTTGCATTATTTACAGCGCTTTACAGCTAGGATACCAGAAGCTTTCACCTCCTCAATCGGCAATATACACGAAAAGGCCAAGTTCCATAGCAAGTTTGTTGGAAACAGGTTAATGGATATACGCAGGTCTCGGGTAATTGTACTTAAATTAGTTAGGGAAGAGGGCTGTAATCGATACTCACTTGCGATGCGAGTGAAAACTAGCGTAGGTGAAGCTCTTGCCCTCGTACTCGCCGAAAAAGCGACTGTCCCCCAGAAGGATGTGATAGATTTCGTTACCGGAACAACGGCCGTAGAGCCGGTGCCATTCTTCCTCTGATGTCTGCCCTTCTCTGTTAAATTTAATGCATTTCAGATTACTTAACATAGTTACAACTACGGACCGAGAAAGTATCAAATGTATAAGTTAATATTATTGTTAATGTTATCTACTTATGTGGGGAACTTACTGTCCTCTTGAAGTGTGAAGCAGTAGCGTGACTAGAGTAGAAACTCCCGGTGCCAGACAGTTGTTTGCCAGGAGCGCGTATTTGAATTCGTCCTCGCAGACCACGTGCTCGGCAAATCGGACGTGCAGCTTGTTCTCCGGACGGAAGATCTGCACGTACTGCGGGACATCCGGAGCAAAGTCTTTGACAGCCCATGATCGAAGTATAGTGTGTTCATCCTGTCACATGAAAGATTACCAAAAGGGTTCAAATCATGTTACAAAATATCAATATACTACTACTTACTACTACTACTACTACTACTACTACTACTACTACTACTACTACGACTACTACTACGACTACTACTACTACTACTACTACTACTACTACTACTACTACTACTACTACTACTACTACTACTACTACACTACTACTACTACTACTACTACTACTACTACTACTACTACTGTAGGGCGTAATATACTACTGCTACAGTATTATGTATGGATTATAGCGTACTTAATATTGTACTATGTTGCACTAACGTTATTATGCATACTAATATCCGACTACTAATCAAACTATACTGTACTGAACTAATACTTTATACTAACTCCCAATCCCTTCAACTCCTTATACTGCGCTGCACTAACACTATTAAAAATACTGAAACTAGTACTACTGTTACTATCAGACTATGCAGTGCTAATACTTCATAAATAAAATCGAGCATGAATTTGCTAAAAAACAGTGCTACTTTTGCTGTTACTATTAGCTATCAAGTTAGCAAAATAAGAATTTAGTAAACGGAAACCACTTCTGTTTTGGTAAATATCTAGTGCTTACAGTATCCTATTGATATCCTCAAATGTTCTGCACTTAAACAACAGTCTATTCTAAGGCTGTGATTTCATTCTGTATTTACCTTTCTTGTTAATTTATTCTTGTTAAACCTCTCTGCTTTTCTCGTCTTAATTGTATGTATTTCTAAGCTAATTTCCAAATTTTATCTTCTTCTGTTGAGATTAGACTTAACTTCAAGTTAATTACTTGAGATCGTTTTACCCCCAGCACGGCAAATAAAGCGGAAATTTTTTCAATAAATTATGAACGAGTCACGGTACTATAAGAGCAAAAGGGCAGATAACTTAAAGGGTAGAAAGTATATCTCTAGATCTTTGTTTCTTAGAGAGCAGAATTGATGATGCGGCCTTACTGCTGCCGTTTTATCGACGTAGTTTCTAGCGGCCAGAATAAAACAGGCTTCGGAATCATTCATTCGTGCCCGGGCCAAGTCGCTGTCTTTCAAACAGGAGCCCTGAATGTAAATGACGCGCTGAGCCCACATGGGAACCTGGAGGATCATTCGCATCGTCGTGTCTAATTCCATGGGAGACAGCAGCACCACATAGTAATCCTGGCACAGGCGACACGGAAATCAAATTAAAGGATACAAGCAGATCTTGTTCTTTCAAAATATATACACTTAATGTTTAACATATTAGCCTTACATTGTAATCAGTATATAACGAGGCAGGCTATAAATGTACACATAGTCATTATGCAATTAACTTCGGGCAATTGATTCAAACTGTAAGATAAATATTGAAGTTATTGTATGCCTATAACACATATGTGTTATGTATCTATGTATCTATACAAGTACATCTATATATCTATGTACAAATATATATCATATTTGTAAAGGGTGTAATTAAATCTAGTAATGGTTCGTTAAAAAGCATAACTTTGCTGCAGTTTAAATAAGTTTAGTCCTATAGATGGTTTAACTTTCGTTTCTTAAAGGTTAAGTAGGAATTAAGTTAGTGCGGACCGGTTTTCGTTACTTACTTGAAGTAAAGGATGTGCGTAGAACTCGTTCAGAAAATCCATGATGGTGTCGGCGTGCAAAGTGGTGGCGCAGACGACGACGTGCTTCTCTGACTGGGCGCGGTGAGACGAGTAAGTACCGCCGAGTTTTTTCCGCTCCATCCATGTGAAAGCCAATTGTTCGAACTAAATTAAAGGAACACAGTACAAGGTGTTTAAATGGATCACATACGTTCAGAATGATAGTAGTAGCAGTAGTAGAAGTAGTAGTCGTAGTCGTAGTCGTAGTAGTAATAGTAGTAGTAGTAGTCGTAGTAGTAGTCGTAGTCGTAGTAGTCGTAGTAGTCGTAGTAGTCGTAGTAGTCGTAGTAGTCGTAGTAGTCGTAGTAGTCGTAGTAGTCGTAGTAGTCGTAGTAGTCGTAGTAGTCGTAGTAGTCGTAGTAGTCGTAGTAGTCGTAGTAGTCGTAGTAGAATGTGGCCGTATAGGTAATGTTAGTAGTAGTGGTAGTAGCAGCAGTAATGGTAGTACTAGTAGTAGTAGTAGTAGTATGAGCAAGTAATATAGTGGTTGCAACAGTTACTGTCATTAGACCAGCATTGTGCACTACTTTTTAAAGCATTAGTTAGTAACCTTGTGCCCAGTAGGAATGAACAAGTTTTGTAGTAGCATTAGAAAAGGTGGGTAGTAGCAGTTGTGCTAGTAGTAGTTACCTGAGTGGGTAAGACCACCAGTGCAACACCTATCATGACAACCATGTAGAGTTGCGACGGCCATATGTCTGGAACAAAGTCTCCGTAGCCCACTGTCGCGAAAGTGACAACGACGTAGTACGATGACTGGAACAGGTTGAAATGCCGATGTCCAGCCCGCTGGAAATGCTGGATTCCGCACACGCTAAAGACGAATTCGATAATGGAAGGTAAGCAGACAATATAAGATAACGAGCTGGATAAAGAAAGATCTGTTGATAAAGGTAGATATGTTGAGCCAAGCACATATCTAAAAGGCAAGTTTGAAAGAGAAACTGTGAAGATTTTCTACTCATTCTTAGTCACGTGTTCACTAAGTAAAAAGTTTACGAAGTTGAGCTTGTATTCTCCTTGAATATTCTTAATCCGTCTTTTATCCAATGTGGGCAATTCGACGTTTTCATATGTGCGCGACCTTAATAGACGCACGGTCGTCATGGACAGGTCGCAGTGACAGCTGGCAAGCCCAGCTGGAATTCAGTCGTCATGTACACATCAGGCTCAGCACAGGGGCTTACTTTCACCCGCACCATGCAGTCTTGTATAATCGGCAAGATACGTCAGACACACGTATGATTAATGTGTCTCCTGCCTTATTAAGAGTTGCGTAAGCTAATTGATTGCCGGTTTGAACAGATCACCAATCAACATTCTGATAAAATTAATTGATATTTGCAATTAGTACAATTATATCTATGATTATACATCTGTATGTATATATCTGAGGCTCTCTCGTTCGTAGTAAATACTGCTCTTTGACAGGTAAGCTGAACCAGTAACTTTTGGGATGTGACTGTAATACGACAGCTAACAGCCGACCAGGGGATATCCTGACCAACTCTAATATATCTTGAAAGACACCGTTTTAGTTACAACGTATGCAGGTTTGCAATAACAGCAAATTTGTAAATGGAAATGTCTGAAATACTACGAACTGCAACTTGCATCATGCTACAGTCGCACGGCTATAGTATAAGCATTGGCCTAAAGTAAGTCTTGTTTTCAAGGGATCTCATCAAGTCTGGGTAACTCAATTCTGGTCTGCCTTCCGTCCCCTTAGGGTACAACAGGCGTTAAGGGTTATGGTCCAGATTAACTCCTAAAGAAACCCAAGCCAACACGAGATCTGTTCCTAGCCTGTTGAACAATAGGGGCAATACAGGGAGCACGAAACCAATCTAAGGGGAAATAGACCATTCATAGTCCGTAAAGGAAAGTTTGTGTGTGTGGCTAGTACAACTGACTTTTGTATGACCGCAGGGCAGATACCAAAGCTAGGGAGAACCCTGAGATGGTTTTGTATTGATCTATAGAGGTTTTCTTTATAGTTGTTTTAGATGTGTTTACCTGGTAAAAACGAGGCATAGCAAAGTAGCCGAGAGAACCATTAGTTGCTGCGATAGGGCCGACTGTGACCTTTGCATGGCGCGATGTAGGTCGTTCTGTTGAGAAATGCATCCGGGGGTGATACACGAGCGGCATTTCAAAACTAGTCCCATGCGGGTTATGTATATACTTACAAACATGTTCTCCAGAGCTCGTTTCGCTAGCCAGCAGTTGAGAAAGATGGGGATGAATAAGTGACGCAGAGGAGACCAGAATATCTGCAAAATAAATGAATCACGAAACAGTAGTTGAAAGTCTCTAATAGAACCGTATCAATATAATCTAGTTGTATTACATCATTTAAGTGATAATATCTTATTTTATATAGCGAATAATTTTCCTACAATTATATTCATAGAAATTTCAAAGTTAAAATATATTCTGATATCAAAAGTAATTATATGACTCCATATAATAAACATATAGACAAGTATATAGATGACAATGTACAATTCTATGTATCTCGGTAACGCCTCGGTATTCTAGAGCAATTTAAAAAAAGGTTCTGCTGGGGGGAAAGTTGACTGCTTATTGCTCTCTCATTTTTACAGATAAAGCAACCGAAAAAATGCAGAGCCTAGGCCTAGTTGTCGTTAATGCACTCCTGAAATTTCCTTTTGATCGGATTATTAGTTTCGCCAAAATAAAATCCTAAAAGTTGCAAAATACTGCAATTGCCCACCACTCATGACTCTTTACTTAAGCTCTAGAACTGTACACATGTGCGTACACAGGTAATGGAAATGTTGTGTTGAGCTCTAGAGTTGTCCCAATTTACTAAAGAAAAAGAAGGATACGAAAAGCTGGTGGAAACTGGACTTACCGAAACAACGAAGGGTATAGTATTGACCATTTCCAGGATGAAGTAGAACGACAGGACTGTCTGAAGGATGTTGCCCTGTTGGCAGTTATAGACGGGAAATGAAACAAAATTAGTCAAGTTAGCTTCTTCCCTTGTCAAGTATTCAAGTTATCTTTATAGTAGAAGTTGTCTTCGTTCACACTTTCTATGTTTACCTTGTGATTAAGGTAAGCGATGAGAAGGGCCTCGAAGAGACTGATGATGGCGAAAAAGACTTCGACCACCCAGAGAAACAGTGGTCGCTGAATCCAGATGATCGCTTCCCAGTGAATGATGGGGTTCTCCTGGAACTGCTGCTGCGTTCTCTCGTAAGCAGCCAAGTACTCGGTCTTGTTGCCGACATCGCATTCGTAGCTATACAACACAAATTGCAATATACAACATTGATTAGGAGAAAATAACAATGAGATAGTGAAAGCAGGAGTAGACTGTATATCCAGGCCTGCATTTTGGAATGAATGTGATGACTGGGAATGATCTGTGATTAGGCTTACCACCACCAGATGGAGTTTTTACGCAATGCAATGCTATTTGGTCACAAGGAAGAATTATGGACTGATTCTTAGCTTGAATAAGAGGGAAGGATTCTTGCAAGAAAGGTTCCCTGCACATCACGAGGATAGATTGTACAATTTGCCTAACAGTCGATTCCCGTGTTGGTAGTCAGCGCCATCTAATGGTGGCGTCGTTTAACAGAATTTCATACTTGTGATGATTCGCTTACTAGATCTAATCTTTCTGGTGATCTTCAATCGATCTGCATCTTGTTTAGTCACCTGGCTATAAAGTCCAATCGCAATTGGTTTACTAACAACTATTGTACATAAACTATGGGCTAAAATGAAGAAAAATTAAGTATCACAAAGTAGAAATGAGTTTGATGCAAGCTCCGCGTGACCAGCACCTGACGCGCACCATTATGCGTGTGGTGTCCCCTTGTTTAAAGGATCAAGTCTCTTTGATCCCCTGGATAAAATCAACATAATAGAATCCAACCATGTGTCCCTTATACTGCTCAGCGATCCTTGTTGCAGCTCTTGATACGCTCCCTTAGTAACGGTTATACGTAGACGGGAAATTGCAATAACGCCCCTTAATCCTCCTCAGTAATATCGCACGCATCTATCCATTAAGCTAAACTTCCGGGCATATTATAACCAATTAGAGTTTTATTGATTTCTTCTCTCCTTGGCCATATCACCGCGCATTTCCAGCGCTTGCATATTGGATGTCCCTCGCCCCCTCTGCGGGGTTCTAAGTAAGGAAGAAACGAATTTCCTGTTAAGATAATGAGAGACTCACCAGGTAGCTGTTGTCGGATCATTATCGAATATGACGCGCCCCACGTAGAGAATGCACGTTAAAAGCTGCACGAACAAGCTGAATATTCGCAGTCGTAGACCTGTTGTAATTGATATCATCATCTCAAACCATTCAGAATACCTAATACATTAGTCCTACTATTAGTATCAGACGTATTCTTTAAAAGTACTACCTCCATGATGTTATGTATGAATTACGTTACGGTTTTTCGCTACAGTATGTGTGGTTAGCAGCTTTGAACTACTTACGGTTACATAGTTTAGTTTCGAAATAGTATTTAATAGTACATTGGGATATTGGACTTTTAAGCTAGTTTCTTGCTCATGAAATCGATTGCTGGATGATTATATATCTTGCTAGTTAACTTGACGTTACGATGTGATTCATCAAAAATTTGACTGTATTCACATTTGTATGCGATATTCAAACCTGGAATACTAAAACTCATTCGCAAGTTACTATTATTCAAGAGTGAAGATTCATCATTAATTTAATTAAATCGATACCAGCAATGTTCGCTTCCCTGACAACGTGACCCTGACTTAGAAATTAATAAGTAGACTAGGATCAATAGTTTGAAGGTATGCTTACTAGATCTCTGATTTTTGACGAAGTAGAACTGCAGCCTCTCCTTGAAGGTGTTCTCGTTCACGTAATATTCCACTCGTACCCTGCGCAAAGAAATAATCAGTTCCTTAAACATCCACCACTCACCACTGAATCGATTTTAAGTACGTAATATTCTACAGTAAAAACATCATAGAAGATATTAAGCTGAAACAGAAGAAGACCATAAGTGATAAATACAACTTTAAAAAAGAGAACCTGGGAATAGCCTCATAACTGTCCCAGACAGAGGCCAGACAGTTATAGTTGAGTGCGTTGGACGTGGTACCCATACTTATTGAAGTAGCGAATTAACAGTCATTCATAATTACATTACTGATTTATTACGCAACAGTCTAGTCTAGGTACAAGCGTGCTGTCCAGGCAAAGGCCGACTGGCGGGCGGACTTTGCCCGGCCAGGGTCTCAAGGCACTGCGACGTTCCAAACTGGAACCTGCGCTTTATACTGACTCGATACGTCTGTACAGTTGCAAGAAGATACAGATCCGCTGATTGCAGTTCTTCAATAATTTTTGCATGGGATCATTTTAAACTTGAATAGTATTTTTTCCACTTCGTTCCATGGAGACAACAAAGAAATCCTGGAAGAGAATCGATCAAAAAAGAGGAATAGTACAGGAGAAGCTGGACAAGCGCTTGCAATTTTCACCGCTGTATCCTCCTTTCAGTCGATAGGATGGTATCGGGCAAAAAAAATGTTGATTAGCTTTTGTTTTGATTGATTCCTCCAGAGTGTTGAGAAGACCTAAGAATCAAGTAAGCACTTTTAACAGGGTAGACCAGTGTGACGCAAGATGGCGTCCAAATCGATGGATGTTGAAGGTAATTCTTTCTTTCTCTTAAGAGTCTGAAATAAAAAATGGTATGATGCTTAAAGTAAGTTTACTGATACCGTATGCCCTCCTTTCAAGGTTATTGCGAGAATAATGGGTGAATATTTTAACACATGGGCAGCGTCGGTTACCATGAGAACCAGCCCGGGGGACGAGGAAAAACAAACGGTACTATACGAGTCCTCCCCCCTTCGACTATTTTCTAGCAGCTTTTGTGCAGGTATGCACTGGTCACCAGGGGCGGTGATGGTGGGAAATAGGTTTTATAGCTCGCGGATCATTATGTGATCTGCACGCTTGTATTACAGGGCTTATGCGTTATGACGTCACGTCACGTGACTCCCTGTAAGACTCCATAAGCTCCCTATAGAGCAATATCCACTTTCACAGACATTTTTTAAAATTTCACTCTATCTGAATCTTAACCAAAACAACACGATCTTGTCATAGTTAGTTTCAATATAAACAGAGAACTGAGACGGAAATGTCCCCGTTTTTGCATGGAAAGTATACGGTCAGCTGATTCCTAGCCCGTCAAGATGGCGGACACTTGAAAATGCATAGATCCTAGACGCGTATTTTAAGATATCTAGACGCTAGTACAGTAGTACATATATTTCATCCTTCAGAACAAGCTTGTTTGCATTGGGTGGCCAGGTTCAGATTGCCCAAAATCTTGGGTGGTGCTTCGTTTCTTTACCAGTCTGTTTTTACCATGTGAATCAATGTCATCTATAGAAATATGGAAGCTGAAAATAAAGGGACTGTCCAAAAGAAATAGCGTATTTTTAAGTACGTATGCATAACTGATATAAATGCAGGCTGCCACTGCCCGAAATGTGGGCGATCGTTAATTTACTGAAATCATTCACAAGTTCGTAAGTTCGGAATCCGAAAACCAGATCTAAGAGAGACTTTCAACAAGTGCAATCATCTTTAATGTAGGTGCCTGAATTTCACACTGCCTCAAGTATAACTTAAGTCGATCCCTCACTTTTGTATTCACTTGTGTATCTTCTTTGTTTGTCAGGGCTTTCATTTTGGAATCTGGATTCCGGAAACCGGACGTAGTAAAAGAGATTGCCAAAAGTTTCTCACGTCTTTAACGACAGCTGAATGAATCCTGACAATGTACTGCCCAAAGCTTTGGGTGGCTATCCATATATTGCCCTAAATTGTGTCTTCCTTCTTCATCGGCGATATCGTTGAAGAATCCCCGATAAATCCGGATGTATGAATGCTTATTTTCACTGCCCAAAACTTTGGGTGGATGTCTTAACCTATCGTTCTGTTGTGTATTTATACGCAAAGAATCCCGGAAACTCAACGAATATTAAATTGTCAAAAAGGCTACATTTTATTACCAACTGCCCAGAATTTAGGGTGGCTTTACACTTTGTCTTGTCTTGCGTTTTATGCGTAAGTAATTTCATCTAAAAGTCTGTTATTTGGATGAAATATCCAGGACTTTTAAAAGTATTAAGTAGATTATGGTAACTGCTTCACTTTCATCGCAACTAAATAACACTGCCCGAAAGCTTTTGGGCGGATTCTTCAATCTTCTTGTTCTGGTTTTATTGAGCCTGCACCTGGGAATCTGAAGAGCAATGTAGTCGAGACTGTCGGAAGGGTCCATGGTGGGTCTTTCGAAAAGTCGACCGGGTGCCAGAGTGAGAATGTTATGATCCCCGAGAGGAGGACACCGGAGTGACGGTCGGCCGAATCT
The DNA here is from genome assembly GCA_022114935.1 of Leptestheria dahalacensis. NCBI lineage: Eukaryota > Metazoa > Arthropoda > Branchiopoda > Diplostraca > Leptestheriidae > Leptestheria > Leptestheria dahalacensis. Next base: position 8,727 of record JAIQCU010000427.1, on the reverse strand, counting down.
GGGCTGCCGCTGGTGACTGCGGCGCCGGTTCTCTTCCTCCCGGCGCAGTTTACGCAGTCGGAAGAACAACACGTTCGACATTCTGTTATGCAGCCGGATTAAATTGAAACCAACAATTTCTTGTTTTGCATACGACAACCAATAAAAAGAAGAAGAAATAACTGAAATTGAATTCTTGTTAAAAAAAACCAAGGTCACGTGACTCGCTCCCTGGCTTGTGATGGGTTTCGAAAATAGATCTGTCGATAATGACTCGAGAAAATACCTTAGTTACAATCGTTGCAAATTTTAATGTCCAGTGTGTTTCAGTTGATTCAGACATCTTAGCAGTATTACAAAAGTTTAAGAGATACCGACGAAATCTGTAGCAGTGGCAGTTTCAGAATCGTCTTAATGACTTTTTCAATACTACTTAAACTTTGGCAGACTAACGATACAGGAAACAGCAGTCATCTTCTTGCTTATACTTCAACATTGATACAGCCTAATGTTAAACAATCGTTATTAAGTAAACGTGGTTTTCGGATATACGAGAAAATATAGCAATTACATCTTCTCCGAACCAAAGGTCAATTAGATAAAAACCATTATAAGTCTTTGTCCTATATCGAAGGATAATGGTATCTTTCAATTATTGAGGTAATCCCCGTTGGGACGATTAGAATCCAGTGTATACTTTCCAGTGCTATCGCATCGCCTAAGAGAGGTTCAGTTTGCCTTCTTGATATCTTTTCAAAGCATGGTGGAAAATCGCTTTTTCATTATTAGGTAAGGCAAGGTAATCAAGAGCACCAAAGCTAATAGGACCATCGATCGAGTTCTTGTGCCATTCATTGGGAAATTAGTTCGCTGATTAATGCAGATAGACCAAGAGAGGAGAAAGCAAAAGCTGTGTACGTCAGTTCTTTGATACCGGAAAAGAATGTAGCTCTTAAGGTCCGGTCTTCGAACCTTTTGTTGGACAGTCTAGAACCAAAGAAAGATTCCTGAATGGCGGGTTTTCAAATGTAATTTCTAAACTTTAGGATTTTATTCTGGCTTAACTAACAAACCGATTTTAACGAAACTTAGCTAGTGCAATAAGTATTACTAGGTCTAAACTCAGTATTTTTTGGGGAGCTATAACTGTGATAGTGTGCGAGCTAAAAGCAATCAACTTTTCCCACCAGGAACCCTCTTTTGTATCGCTCTAGGCTGTACTTGTATGGAGAACCTTAGCAGCCTCGATAATGCAGTTTGAGTTTCCTGTGTCTTAGCAGGAAAATGGTGTTTCCTGCTGTAGGAAGTCACATGTTAGGAAAGGTCAAAGGTCAAAGGTCAAAGGTCAGAAGATAAGAAAAAGTCTGTTTTTAATATTACATCGTTACGGTAATGCATACTTGTTGTACAGTCTAGGGCAGTAAAAAAAGGTTCTTGCTGGGTACAAGTTGATCGCTTACGGCACCCAAGTTTTCAAGCGTACAGCAACCAAAAAAATACTGAATGTAGAACCATCAGCACTCTAGGCACCAGTAAAGTTTCATGTAAACTGGGCAATTAGTATGACCAGAATAAAATCCTAAAGTATAAGAATTCCTATATTTACCCACCGTTCATGACCCTTTCTTTTAAACCCCTGGACTGTACAGTGTAGAGCCATGCAAGAAGGTTCTTACTGGGATAAAGTGGATTGCTTATTGCTACTACATCTATAAAGCTATAGCAACCCAAAGAAATACTGTATAATAGACCTAGTAGTAACTAACGTATTCGTTAAGTTTTGCCAAAATGAATGTATTCTCATTTACATTTATTTATTATATTTGTATGTTATATTGAATATTTCAGGTTAGTTGTTAAGGCAAGTTAGTAATAGTTAGTACTCAATAACACTTAAAATGTTTTTGCTGCTTAGCCTTGGCTGACTAGCTTCATACATTAGGCGATTCATTTTCAGTATATCAGTAGTATTTGAACTCATGGTAGGTTAGTTAAAAGAACCACGTTAGTGTATAGAGTAGCCACTTCTGCGCTTCTGCTATCGAAACTCTTAGCTGAGCTATTCTTAAAAAGTGTGAAGGTCAATTTTTGTTGTTACAATTTACCAGTAGGGTGAGATTTGGACCTATTAGTACTTATATTAGCAAGGCTAGAATATTGATACATGAATTGTGGATAAACAGAACAGCAATTATGTAGCTGCTGCAACTTACACTGTTATGGATGATTACAAACAACGTACAACTATTTAAACTACCGGTTAGTTTGCTATTTAGTTGAAAGCTAGCTAACTGTTATACTGAGTGCGATTACTAGTTCGTTTGATATCTACAAAACAATCTATATTATACGAATCTAAGTGAACTAGCATGTTATAGTTAGCAAGCAAGTAGTAACCGTCCAACATTCGCGTTCATTTTCAAGTATGACTTCAATCGACCCGGTTCTTAGCTCGATCTCAACCTAATCTCATGTTTCACGACAACCACAACTTTCAAAATTGACTGTTCCTTGCTAATCGAGTCGACTTTTAACTAGTCCTTTAACTCCAAGGCAATAGTTCCATAGCAATTCCTTGTATAGGATGTGCTAATGTTGCAAACATTCGCAGTAAGGGTGATTTTTCACTAGATATACGCTTCTTAGCTACTGCTAATCTAGTTAGCAGCAAAGCTTTCTTCAAGCCCTTCGTGAAAGCTTCCTTTTCACCTTAAATAACATCCTTCCTGCACCAGTCAATCACGTTTGTTCTCGTACACATCGCCCGGGTCCAGTTTGCCGGATTCTTCATCTTCACGGACTTCCTCCAGCATTACAGTCGGCAGCAATAAAGAAAGGGTTCTTGCTGGGGAAAAGTTGATTGCTTAGTGCTTGTACCCTTTCAAAGTTATAGCTATACCTAAAAATACTAGATGTAAACCTAGAACTATTCAATCCATTGTTAAAGTTTCGCTGATGTCGGTTTGTTAGTTTAGCCAAATTATATGAAATAAAGGTTAAAATTTACGATAATTTTTCTTCAGAGCTCTGGACTGTGCAAGTGAACCGAGGAAGCGGTAGTTTTCTTGTCCACGGATTTCAGCGAAAGGAACGGATATAACATAAGGTACAACTTAATGATCTTGTTAGTAGTGAGTAGCTACGATACTTGACTCCTATGCAAGGACCGAAACACTCGAAACAGTCCCGTAACAAGGGTCTTGAAGTTTTCAAGTTGCTTATCGATTGTTGTTGCCCACAGGAATTCATCACTTGCTTAATTTTATCAGAACCAAACCGGCTACAAAACCCTGTTTTTATCTGTATGTCTTGCCCGTCTCTATGTCTATCTATCTATCTATCTATCTATCTATCTATCTATATGTCTATCTATCTATCTATACGTCTATCTATCCATCTGTCTATATGTCTATAGGCCTATCAACTGTCTGTCTGGCTCTCTCTTTATCTATGTGCCTATCTGTCTATATATCTATCTATATATTAGTCAATCTATCTATCTACCTATCTATCTATCTATTTGTCTGTCTGTCTATCTATCTATCTATCTATCTATCTATCTATCTATCTATATATCTATCTATCTATATGACTATCTATCCATCTGTCTATATGTCTATAGGCCTATCAACTGTCTGTCTGTCTCTCTCTCTTTATCTATGTGCCTATCTATCTATATATCAGTCAATCTATCTATGTATCTATCTATCTGTCTATCTATCTATGATGTATAAGTCCATCTGTCTGTCTGTCTATCTGTTTATCTAACAATCAACCTGTCTAACTGTTTAAAGTACCTATGCGTGTGCCCACGCCAGTTGGGCTCTGGGGCCGGTTGGGATCTGACAATATGCCCCCGGGGCCCACAGGTCTTGGCCCTGGTTTCTACCCGTGCCTGCAAAGTTCAAACAGGACATACCCGAAGTCGCTGAAAGTTTAATTGTGCACCTTCGGCTCCTTCGATGTAAGGAAAACCAACACGTTCTTCTATTTCTGGACGTGGTCGTATCTATTTTTTATCAACTGTGACAGTCGAATTGTCAATAACTGTTTTTCGATGCAAAATAGATAAATCTATCTATCTATCTATCTATCTATCTATCTATCTATCTATCTATCTATCTATCTATATATCTATCTATCTATATGACTATCTATCCATCTGTCTATATGTCTATAGGCCTATCAACTGTCTGTCTGTCTCTCTCTCTTTATCTATGTGCCTATCTATCTATATATCAGTCAATCTATCTATGTATCTATCTATCTGTCTATCTATCTATGATGTATAAGTCCATCTGTCTGTCTGTCTATCTGTTTATCTAACAATCAACCTGTCTAACTGTTTAAAGTACCTATGCGTGTGCCCACGCCAGTTGGGCTCTGGGGCCGGTTGGGATCTGACAATATGCCCCCGGGGCCCACAGGTCTTGGCCCTGGTTTCTACCCGTGCCTGCAAAGTTCAAACAGGACATACCCGAAGTCGCTGAAAGTTTAATTGTGCACCTTCGGCTCCTTCGATGTAAGGAAAACCAACACGTTCTTCTATTTCTGGACGTGGTCGTATCTATTTTTTATCAACTGTGACAGTCGAATTGTCAATAACTGTTTTTCGATGCAAAATAGTTTGTATTGAAAAGACTGTTGTTTATACTTTCTATAAATAAGTGCGCTTTTGTCTTTACTGTTATTATACTATTGCAGTGTTATTGTATAGCTTAGAGCGACATTAAAGGGTTCTTGCTGGGGAAAAGTTGATTGCTTATGGCACCCAAATTTTCATAAATATAACAACTAAACAAACACTAAGTGCATAACTAGTAGCACCCTATGCACTAGTAAAGTTTCATCCAAGTCGGGTTTTCAGTTTTGCCGAATTAGAAATTCTCTAGTTGGAAATATAAATAATTTTCTGCCATTCAGATAGACAGATAGATAGATAGATAGATAGATCGATAGATAGATCGATAGATAGATAGATAGATAGATAGATAGATAGATAGATAGATAGATAGATAGATAGGTAGGTAGATCTATCGATCGATCGATCGATAGATAGATAGATAGATAGATAGATAGATACATAGATAGACAGATAGACGGATAGATAGATAGATAGAGATAGAGAGATAGATAGAGAGATAGATAGAGAGATAGAGAGAGAGTGAGATAGATAGTTTTTTGCTCTAAGCTGTACTAGTAGATGTTACATTATCTCGTAAAAATTACAAATGATATAAAAGTTTACTTTGGAAAACTATGAGTATCTAAGTGGAAGTAGTCACAAACCGGGCACTAATTTCCAAACCGAATGGTTAATATCTTACTCAAACTCCCCCCCAAAAAACGGAAATCCGATTACCATTTTGTAAATTGGGATTGTTCCTTGGCTCAGTTTGAAAGTTAAAGAGACATCTCTTTAATTAATTTCTTAAATCTTCTTCTGAACTTCGAAGTGAAATCGTCTTATTGCATATTTCATATCTCACTGTTCAACTTTGAAAACGAGGCTTGCAAAGTTTGGCTCGCGAACGACCGCAGTAAACAAGTTTCTTTGGAACACTTTTGACACCAAGGGTGACACTGATACATCTGGTCAAGCATTTGCACTTCAGTAAAGCCTTTGATAGATCTATCTATCTATCTATCTACCTATCAGTCAATCAATCTGTCTATCTATTTACGTATCTATCTGTCTATGAATCTACCAATCTATCAAAATCAAACAACCAATCTATTCTCTATCTATCTATCTATCTATCGATCAATCTATCTATCTATCTATCTATTATCTGCCTATCTACCTACCTACCTACCTATCTGTTTATCTGCCTATCTGTCTATCCATCCATCTATCTATCTAGCTATCTATCTATCTTCTGTCTTCTGTCTATCTATCTATGCCTATCTATCTATCTGTTTGTCTTCATAATTGCTAAGTACAGTATATCACCTGAGATAATTCAGGTGATATAAGTATATCCTTAAGTACAAGAAGCCTTTGAAACTTGCGTCAGACAGCTTAGTAACTTGTTAATTGAGACCTGTTTACTTATCCACGCAGCAACTTTGCTCCTCTAAAAAAATCAAGTTAGAGTGTAACCGATCCCGCGAAGTTGCCAAACGAGACTGAATGGAACCCGAGAAACAAACAGAAAAACTTGGTTCTCAGGCTTTCAAGTCTTTTACAACTGATTCGTTAGTAAGTTGATACAGCGACCGAAGCAAAATCTCTTTACACAAAGACGGGAAAACTTGAGCTTCAAGTGACGCAGATAATCACCCAATACACCGATTTTTCGTTAAATTGCGCGGGTAGCTTAAATATCACTATATCGTTGCAAAGCTTCTCTTTTNCTGTCTTCTGTCTATCTATCTATGCCTATCTATCTATCTGTTTGTCTTCATAATTGCTAAGTACAGTATATCACCTGAGATAATTCAGGTGATATAAGTATATCCTTAAGTACAAGAAGCCTTTGAAACTTGCGTCAGACAGCTTAGTAACTTGTTAATTGAGACCTGTTTACTTATCCACGCAGCAACTTTGCTCCCCCCAAAAAATCAAGTTAGAGTGTAACCGATCCCGCGAAGTTGCCAAACGAGACTGAATGGAACCCGAGAAACAAATAGAAAAACTTGGTTCTCAGGTTTTCAAGTCTTTACAACTGATTCGTTAGTAAGTTGATACAGCGACCGAAGCAAAATCCCTTTACATAAAGACGGGAAAACTTGAGCTTCAAGTGACGCAGATAATCACCCAATGCACGACTTTTTTCGTTAAATTGCGCGGGTAGCTTAAACATCACTCGTATATCGTTGCAAAGCTTCTCTTTTCTTTGTAATTTTTATCCTTTGCCTGTATTCTCAGATAACCTTTGCTATGTTATCCCTTTAACGTTTATAAGAACCAACGATCCTGGGATCCTTCCATTGTATAGGGCTTATGGCTTTTAAAAATGTCCGCCATCTTAACGGCCCTCTTCATGCAACCGGTCCGAGGGGTTCGGGATTTCGAGTGGTCAAATCTCGAGTTGACTTTCCAAATCACGAGTACGAATCGAGTCAAAAGTCGACTCAACTTGAGTCAAGTTATTTTGACATCCCTATACCTTATAGTCTTCTAACCGATATACCAGTCTGTTGAAAGCTTGGGGACCAATCAAAAGCAGAGGGCTGAAAACTCTACAGCTTGGCTTCACGAATGCGTAGATTCACCCCCTCCCCCGGTTCTTACAGTTGGTTGGGGTACTGAGATTACCCAATCTGCCGTGGACAAACCTAACATGGAACGTGACCCTTTCACTGCTTCGAAGCTTCTCATCAATCCAAGAACCCCTTGCTCTGGGTACATTCTCACATGTCCAGTATGTGATGTTCTATTAACGGTCGGTCTGTACGGTGTGGCTTAATCCTCGCCCCTCGTTACATTTGACTAGAAACCTCTCGTGCTAAGGTAAACACGCCCTTATGTAGACTGATTATCACATACATAACACAGAGGGGAGGACCAAACAGCACGCATTACATCTTCATTAAGCAAATGTTTAGCTAGCTTTCAGATCCTCCATCTTTTTCCCCATCGAAACCCTATTCGTACCTTTGCACTGTCTTTGTTTCAACGAAGAAACATGTGTTCCATGAAGACGATAGTAAAGTTTGCTAATGCCTTCGGTAATCTATTTATATCTTGATGTTGTAATAGATAAGAAGATAATGAGATGGAACATCGTCGTAGTACAGTCTAGAGTTGTAAAAAAGGGTTCCTGCTGAGGAAAAGTTAATCGCTTATGGAGCCCAGGTTATTAAAGTTATGACAGCCAAAAAAATAGTGAATGTCGAACTACTAGTAGTTTATGCACTAGTGAAATCTCAATTAAATCGGGTTGTTAGTTTCGCCAAAATAAAATTCCAAAGTTGAAGAAATCCATCATTTCCTACCATCAAAACTTTTACATAACCATAAGGAAAGCCATATTGTTTTGAAACAAGGTTAAGTTTTGATTAAGTAAGGTTAATTACTAATGATTATGAATTTAATTACTGTAGATATCCAGCAATGACTTTAATCAACCTTGATCATCCAATCCGTGTGTAAAATGCATCGCTTTTTGTTCTCCAGCATTTGTGAGACCCTCAGATAAGAAACAATAGAAACATCACGTAAAACTCGTGGGGATATCAGGACTTCTCTTTAGCCATAAGCTCAAGAGATCTTGATAGAATCCCCCCCGCCCTCGTCCTCTTGATCCACTTGCAAAAAGTTCGTGTGCGTTCTGTACTTTTGAACGAGGTTATTATTCCATCCCGGTTATAAGATAAACCGATAGAAAAGCAAATTACCTAAAATTTAAGATTTACATACCTTGTGGGTACAGGCTATAGGGCAACAGTTACCATTATTAGTTACTTAAATAGTATTTATGTTAATATTTTTCAATCTTATAATTCATATTAACTGTTATATTGAAATATTGTCAAATTCTAAAGATTTAGGATTTAATACTGGCCAAAGTAATTATCTGATTACTACGAAATTTGGCGGGAATAAAGTGCACTACCATGATTACATTCGGTTAATTTTTGGTTGTTATATCTTGGAAAACGTGGGAGTAATGAGCAATCAATTGTTCCTCAGCAGGAACCTCTGTTATGTGCTGCAATAGACCTAATACTTTCTCACGTTATAGCTTCCGTCGAATGATGAGCTCTATAATTAGCTAATCCTCTCATTAATGACGAATGTCT
>JAIQCU010000426.1:42500-51292 GCA_022114935.1 Leptestheria dahalacensis | reverse complement strand
CATTTGCTCGTTTATGTGCATTTTACCCATGTAATTGCATCGGAGCCACAATGTGAGGTGGGAGCCACATTTTATTTCCCCGTCATACTCTCTTTAAAAAATTGACTTTATCAACATTTCAGGACTTGTACCTACAGGGGCTTGCTTATGCGCATGTGTTACCAGAAGTGTCCGCCATCTTGGTGATCTGGCGATCAGCTCAAATTGAAATTAAGACGAAAAATTGCGTTCTTTTGGTCTAGCTACAATTTCAAGGCAAAAAAGCAGGAAAATAACTCACGTGATTGACGTAATAACCCACATCCCTACTGTATCAGAAATAGTTCAACTAACAACCCATAGGTGGCCCTGCCGTAACTTCCAGAAACTGCCGACCGAGCACCGATATAAACAGAGTACGCAGACGAGAACCGACGAGAACCTGATTACGAGTTAAATATTTGCTATTGCGAATGAAAATACTCGAAACATACTTAAACCAGCATTGCGTAAAACTATTCATTCCAATGCTACGGAGGCCAATCTTCACTGCAGCGTATGTTTGCATATTATTGTCATATCTAGCCGAACTGGTCAGTGCTGGAGGTAAATCATCATATTTGAATTGTAACACATAGTCTGCTGCACCCCCCCTCCCCCAGTTATTTAGCTGGATAACATAGAGACTTATATATCTTATTACTTAGCGAATGACTTGCATTTTTACTACGGGACCGACGCCGCCACGCTTATGGAAGATGCCTGGTTCTTCGAGATTACACATCCGGAAGAAATAGCCTTCACGTACAAAATTCGTCCAGCCAAGGACTTTGGACTGCCATTTGTAAGAATCTTCAGTTAAAATTTATCTGAAGTAAAGAAAACAAGTCCTTAAACACGTGTATATCTTGTATAGAACACGACGTGGAACGGTGTAACCATGGTCCTTTCGGACCCCCCATCCCTGTGCAGTTACCCAAGCAATGCCGAGGATATCGAGGGAGCTGTCGTTCTTACAGAGCGGGGAGAATGCTCGTTCTTAACAAAATCTCTTAAAGCGCAAGAAGCAGGAGCCTTAGCTGTTCTGGTGACGGACAACGATAGCGAAAACGACGATTACTACATTGACATGGTGGACGATTCCACGCAACGGGAAGTCAATATTCCTGCCGCATTCCTTCTCGGGAAAAATGGTTACGTTATAAGAAATACGCTTAGACGGTTACATAGTAAGAAAGCGATAGTAAACATTCCCATTAACATTACAAATACACCCGTGCATTTGCTGAATCAGCCGCCGTGGCTCGTGTGGTGAACTGCGGGCCACGGAACTTAAATGTAACGGAATTTTTCGAATTAATCAAAGTGTATGTTATTTCTAGTCTGTTGTTTTGTAATACAAAGTGCATTTGAAAAACTTGCATGAGAGGTCATATTTTAGAAGACTACTGTAATTATATTTGGTTATTGTTGTACAAAGTTATCTATATCTTTATCTTATAGTGAAATATATATATAAATAATCAAAAAAATTGATGAATTAGTAAAACAGTATTACTACACTTTCATCATTTAATTAATAACAGTATCTATTGGGTTTCGTACTAAATATTTAACAATGAAATATATGGTTACTGGTCGTTTCGTCTCACTTGGTCGTTTCGTCTCATGGTCGAACCATTTCGTCTCAGGTGACTTACCGGTTCGTCTCATGATATGTATATACGACATCCCACGGCATCTGGTGAGTGTAATAAGAACTATGTTGTATTATATAATATGTAATGTATATTAATACCCTTTTAAGGTTATTTTTTTTTACTATATTTCAATATAAATTTTTTGCTATATTTTTATATATATAAGTTGAGAAAAGGTATATCTAGGTTGCTTATACCCCTATTTTTCAAGGCGTCTGATGAAAAAAACTGTGAGTGGAAGTGAAATGGAAGTTTAGAAATCTTGTAGCCAGGATGATTATACTCCGTGGTATAAATACAGGCAGCGGGCCTGGTGGTAGTTGTCATACCTGCTTTACCATCCGTTGAGGTANGCGGCAGGGGTGGCGGTATACAGCAGGTGTGGTAAGTGTATCATGTTTGACAGTACTTGACATGTTTTATGTACACTACACTACATTTTGGATATTGCAGCAAGAAGTGTGGTGATCAAAAACACCACACCCGCCAGTGCCGGCGATGCCACGCCTGCGGGATATGGGGGCACATTCGCCGGGCCTGTCTGTCCTATTAACATAGTGAGACGAAACGGTTATTGTAGTGAGACGAAACGACCAAATCTCGTTGGTCGATTCGTCTCTGAGACGAAACGACTAGTATTCAAATATATCACTTTCATGTGATATATTTCATATCACATCACATATCACATCACATGACATATCAATACAAATAATTAGAAGTAAGTAGTTAGTTTGTAATATATAAGGAATTACTAAAATGAATGATGAATGATGTACGGAAAATAAATATAAATTAAAATATATTTGGAATATTGGAATATTGTTGGAAGCGTGAGTTTAGAGACACTTCTGAACATCGATCGCTCGTTTGTTAAAATATAATTCTATAAAAATATGATAAAATTAACCCAAGCCTTTTTTAAAATCCGGCAACGGCGCATCGCATTGAATACGCAACGCCAACCAACTGACAGCAGACGAACTGTTTTGAAAACTGAAACAAGACATAGCTGCATCGGAACTTTCACTGTTGTCTTACACTAACTTCCAAGCCATTTTCGCCTCAATAATACAAGCCTGTGAAGCGTAATTATGTCCGACGAAGACGAAGTCCAATACGTCAAGCGTCAAAAAGTAGTCCATTATGGGTCACTGGAGGAATCGGAAAGGGCCAAACTTGAGCAGGCATCAAGCGACTCGGAAGATGGGGGGGACGAAAAGGCGCCAGCTTCTAATGTTTTCAAATCGAGCGGTATGAAATTGCAATTTTAGACTGAAATACAAGAGTGGCTAAAACCTGCAAAGTTGGTGGTGCAGTGTATAGATAGGGCTAGGTAAACATTATACGTGGAATAGCCAGCTAAGCATAATTACGTACAGGGTGTGTAAAGTACGTTCTATCTTGGTTAGATAGCATACATTAGTCTAGGTTTAGTATGTTTCCTTTATGGTGGCACCGCCAGTCGCACGAACTAGCCACTTGCTCGGCATCACACGCAAGTCAGAATAGATTTTCTGTACACGAATCACAGAAACAAGTATACTATTATGAAAGGGTTAATTGATTACCCTGCGGATCGTGCTTTGGGAATCCGTCTCGCTCGGGTTCCGCAGAATTTAGCGTCTTATTTGTGTAGTTATAGATGAGTTTTAAAAAATTTCTATTGCCCATGCACCATTTGGGTTGTTATTAATCTAGCAGGCAATTTAGTAAATACACCGTTAGTTTAAGTGTCTATTAACTACCTGTCTTATGTCCTCGCGTTCTGGAATACGGGTTAAAAAAACTGAATTGTTAGTAAAAGATATTAGCAAGGTTCTTGGGCTAACTCTAAAATACTGGCTTTTCAGAAATAGAGGAAATTGAAGCTTGCGTGTGAATACTTTTCTATAGTTCAACATGTTAGTCTGTTGTATTAAGTTTTGAAACTTTCTATGTATTGTTTTACAGTATTCCTACGTGCTTGCGTGCAACAGTCTGTTTTAATGACGTTCTTTGTCTTTGCTTATAGAGTACATGACGCTCGAGGACCATGTAGCAGCGGACAAGCAAGCCACACTGGACGAGCTGCAGCGGAAAAAGCGAGCGCTCATGATGGCTGTAACGACAGACGACAAAGAGGTGCGGAGGAAACTGCGGCAGCTGGGCCAGCCCGTGACGCTCTTCGGAGAAGGCCCCGCTGACCGCCGCAACCGGCTCAAGGAACTTCTTTCGTACTTTGGACCTGACGCTGTAGCCAAGAGGCAGGAAGAAGAAGAGGAAAAGGGGAAAGACAGGTTCCAGGCTGAAACGTGGTACCACGAGGGACCGGAATCTTTGCAATCTTCCCGCGTCTGGCTGGCTCAGTATTCGTTACCGAGGGCCAGAGAACGACTGGCCAACGCAAAAGCAGAACTTGAAATACCTGATGCCACAAGGACCGCTCGGAGGTTATTCGCCAGTTATTTTAACGTTTCTGATATTTACTTATAAAAATTTCTAGCAATAGAAACCGTAAATAGTTTCCGATCTCTTTATCTTCTAGTAATTATACTATAGTCAGCTTGACATGTTACAATTACAAGCATTATTATATCTGTTAGCCTCTTGGTGATAAATTCAATTATAGTCCAGTTGATTAGATGTTAAAACCCGGTTTGTCATTTCCCCACTATAGATTGTGTTTACTTAAGTTAATAAGTCGTTTAATCAAGTTTTATTAATTTATATACACATATTAATCCTTACAAGGTGCTAATATTGTCAACCACTTCATTCTTTCTTGTAAAGGCAGGAAATGGTTCGTCGCATGCGCAGTATGAACATCTCGTGCAGTCAAGTGGGAGATACCAGGCCCGTCTCCTTCTGCGAATTCAGTCCCAACAGTCAAATGCTCGTCACCGGATCTTGGTAATAGTACTAGTCTATATCTAGGTTAACCTCAATGACATTACTTGTTTTATTCATGCTTTACGAAGACTAGAATAACAATATTCGCGCGTCATCAAGTCGCAGTTAGCATAGGTTTTCAGGCGAACGTCATGTTACATGCGTTGCTACGTGCAGGGTTCTTTCCACGGTCTTACAACACACGGTTATTTGCTGAATTCATTAATTGCAAGACCCTCAGTTGTATAATAATGTTCGATACCAAAATAGTTGATCATGTCATGTCAGAGTCAAGTGGTACGCTTCACAGTTTTTTCATCTGCTGTGATTATAATGATCTTTCAGTTAGCCTGCTTAAGTGGCCATCGAAGTTATACATTTATAGAACCGTTTGCTGATTCTGTGAGACGAGATTTTTATGGTTTCAAGTAAGAAATTACCGTCGAGAAATTCTACCAAGTTCACTTAATGTTCAACGAGATCTTGGAGGATTTTAAACTACACTTTCGGCATACGTTTGAAGTGTCCACAGTCACGTGAGTCGGACTTAGTCAAAGTCGATGATACGTGGGCCAAAGTCGAGTCGAGTTCGATTCAGTTAGGCTGACCTGAGTCGACAAGTCGGAATCGGATTTCAATTCAAGTTGGTTGACTCTCAAAACTGTGAGTCGAATTGAACAAAGAAGACCGGGGTCGAGTCGACTCGATTCCGCTTCACCCGAATCACTTGACGTCACTGTTTGACATTTTGACACTTTTATCATTAAGTTTTATGACCTGATAAATATATTAATAAACTTTATGTACACAGGAGCGGCTTATGTAAACTATGGTCAGTCCCCGACTGCAACGCCATTCGCACACTGCGGGGTCACACGTGCAACGTTGGCGCCATCGTGTTCCATCCGAAAGCGACCATCTCGCTGGAACCGTCGGAACTCAGCCTGGCCTCGTGCTCGGCAGACGGCGCCGTCAAGTTGTGGAACCTGGAGAACGATGAACCCATAGCCAATATGGAAGGCCACGCACCGCACAGGGTCTCCAGGGTGGCTTTCCATCCGTCGGGGCGATTTCTGGCCACGTGTGTCTTTGACGCCTCCTGGAGATTGTGGGACCTGGAGCAAGGCGAAGAAGTACTGCATCAAGAAGGACATTCGAAACCTGTGTATACCATAGCCTTCCAGTCGGACGGTTCGGTCGCGGTTACAGGGTATCCGCCTTTCCTATTCAAAATTAGTTTTTTTCGAGCATTTATCGGTTTTTACTTGTAACGTCTTGGTAAGTTTATATTTTTTAAAATTTTAATTAAGTAAATAAAGATGATTATTCTGGAAAGTTGGCTTGAAGTCGTAAGAAGTACACTGCCAGCTGTTTGTAATGTATTTTAGTTTTTTGATATATAATTCCTGAATTATTTTGAAACGTCTTAATTCTTTAATTAAATTTTAAATTTTTTTTCGTCTTAATTTTTTTGAAGTTGTTACTAGAATTGAAATTTAGGTTAAAGTTAATCTTTAGATATTATTAGATTAACTTAGTTTTTATCTTTAGTTTTTATCTTTTTTCCCATCTATGTATTCAATCTCCACGTTTTTTTCCCCCCGGAATTGCACAGAGGCTTGGATTCGTTCGGCCGCGTCTGGGATTTACGAACAGGACGTTGCATTATGTTTTTGGAAGGGCACCTGAAGGGAATTCTAAGCACCGACTTTTCTCCCGACGGTTACCACATTGTCACCGGCAGCGAGGATAACTCGTGTAAGATCTGGGACCTTCGCAAACGGAATTGCGTCTACACCATTCCGGCGCACAATAACCTCGTCAGCGGGGTCAAGTTTGAAAAATCCTCCGGGCAGTACGTTGTCTCCTGTTCGTATGACTCAACTGTCAAGGTGCCAATTTGATTCATTTCTAGACTCTGTTTTTGATATTTCTCTTATACTTGATTGTATTCTTATAAAATTTTCAGTACTCTTAGTGTTGTACATAAAGCATTGTAACCGCATCGCAATTCTCACAAAGATATCTTAATTCATTAAGAGTATAATATAATTACGATAAAGGTGGATGTCATAGATATTTTATTTGCAATCTTGTTTCTCAACGTCTAATAAAAGTAATTATATCAACATTACAGACATAGTTATTTATGTTCCTTCGGTAAACTGGAATATAAATTTTCGCTTAGTAACTAATTGTGTTACGCGTAATCAGAATGTTTAATTTGGTTGTTTCGGTCAGATATGGGCAAGCAAAACGTGGCAACCCTTGAAAACGCTCACGGGACACGACAGCAAGGTTATGGCCGTCGATATCGCACCAGATGGCTCGTGCATCGCCTCGGCCTCCTTTGACAGGACCTACAAACTTTGGGCACCGGAATAAACTAACCAATAAACACTTCGCTTTTTTGTCTCAAAATTCTGACGTTTGGGTTTCAATAAATTCCATTTTGTTCATTATCGCAAGGTTTACTGAGGTTTTTATTCTAATGATAAGAGGATTGACACCTGTTTAATTCAGTTTCGTGCAACTCGGCTGGTGTTTGACGCACAAGGAATGATTCAGACTGGTGGCGAATGGTGAAAGTTGTTTCCCTTGAGTCTTAACCGTGGGACATACCAGGCTTTTTTTCTCAATGTCATGGTTTTATCTGAGATAAGCCTCATTCATTGCTAAAAATAAAGCACCTGCATCTTGATCTTCAACTCTGCACTTTGATTAGTTCATATGTGAAAAAAATAAAAGTCCTAGGCTAATTGTATTATAATGTCGTTTGCCAATTCGTAAATTCAGCAAATTTCTAACATTTGAGTATATTATGAACATTTCTATTACTATCGCCCCGTTTTATTCCCGCACCGTAAGCTCAGTAATACGTTCAGAAATTTTCTATTCTTTGAAATCTATTAACAGTCCCCCCCGCCCTGTCTTTTAAGACTAACGAGTTTATTACAATTTTAAAAGAGACGTAATTTTAAGTTACTACAGATAATGTCGTAAGATTTTTAGATAGTGGAAGGGTAAATGCAGCGTTTTCTTTCTTTTTGGTTCTTCAACTTCTGGAACATGGTTTGGGGACTGGAAAAATGCTGAGAATGGTTTAGCGTTTGCTAGTTCAAACCGGATTAAACGAGTAAAATGACAAGCAATATATATGTCGCTTGGCTCACATGGGAGATGGCTCATTGCTGACCCGAGAGACTGGCGAGAAACTTTCTGGCAAAAGGCAGTCGGTTGATCACTTGTGTTCACTTTGAAAGAAACTGAAACTGGAAATCTTACCGCGTTGTCCAATTCCTGATGATTCTTCCTACTGAAGTCCAGAATCGTCAATTCTCGCGCCAGTTCGTTCAAGTCTTGGCGCCGTTTCACTCACAGTGGGATTCTTTCATCTTTGACTACTTCTACATCGACGCCAGGTGAACTGTAATTCCTAATTTGCAAACTAAGAAAACACGAAGAGGACCGAACCAATAAGGAAAAACTAGCCGGGAAGATTCAAGAACGAACCAAAAGAAAAAAGCCGAGTCGCGAATAGAATGCGATATGTACTCTGGCTTTGTGCTTTCATCTTGGTTTCAGCGCTACCCGAACCCGTCAAGGAGTCGCCTACACACGGGCAACGTCAACGAAGAATCCTCCGTCGAAGTATAGTCCACAACTCGACCGATAGATGTCAGCCGAACCCGCGATCCCCACATCTGCGTAAACGATCCTTGTGCCCGTACGAAGTCACCGAGGATTACAACGAATCTCGCCTGCCCAACTTGATTCTGAGGGCCAGTTGCATGTGCGCCAATTCTCCCTGCTCCCATGTGGGTCACGCCCGGTGTACGGAAATCACCTCGCCCCTCCAGGTGGCTTATCTCGAGGGTTCAACGAGACAGGTGCTGTATACCGAGACGCTGGAAATTCCTGTGGCTTGTATCTGCGCTACGCAACCTAGCGGCCGACACATGCAACTTCTACGTCACTACTAATAATGTAACCCAGTGAAGTTCTATTTATGTTAAAACTTATACTCCTTTTTATTAAAACACCAACATACAAAAAGCTCAGCGCTTTTTAAGAGGATCTCATTTTCAGATTAAAATTCGCTTTTCTGCTTTAAAAGCGAAAGTCTTGTGCTGAAGTCATCTGGGAGCGAACGAATAAACGATGTTGTATAACAAGGGAGCTGTAATCTTGTTACGCCGTTTAAACTTTGGTAACTTTGTTATACGGCCAAGACGATCGTTT
>JAIQCU010000426.1:0-40000 GCA_022114935.1 Leptestheria dahalacensis | reverse complement strand
CCTTGTTAATTTCGGTTTGGAATGTTGGAATAAAGTACGTCTTAACCTAATGACGACAGTTAGATGGGGTCACTAGTTTCAGGCTTCTTACAAGTACTGATTAACAGCTGCAAGTGTAAGCAGCGTTATCCGGGATTGCCTGTATTCTTCCCATAAAAGTAGCTAACAAGGGTCAGAGTTGCATCTTGTGCACTTTGCTTAATTAACCAGAAGTGTAACTCGCGCACCGTGAAACTGTAGTAGTAAAGGAATTCATTCCGACTTTAATGATAATACCATGATATAGTCATCAAAATGTCGTATGTAGTTCTGCAAACTAGTGCGTAATAGTTTACCCTCCATGTCTTTCACACTGGTTTCATTATTATTTACTTAAAACTAATACCTCATTTACTTACTATTATATCTATCAGATCTGGAACAATCGAATAGTTACGGACCCCATGGAAAAAAATCCTTGGCCGAGCTTCAAAGGAGAAAGTGTTATAAACATATTCAAGCAGGTCACTCACTATGATGTTTCTCAATACTACCATAGTACATTGCATCATTGAAACCTGAATAGGAACTGTGCTTAACAGTATAGGTAACACAAGTATATGAATCAGTCTAGTTATATCGATAACAATCTTAAATCTTAATATAATATGTTATGAATAATATAAACAACCGTGAAAATACAATACACTAAAAATTAGTGTTGTGAATTTTAATACAGTATTCGTTTAGTACGCTTAACTTTTATTACACTAAGAGGAGATATAAATGGGTATGTATAAATCGTTCTATTGCAGTAATCCGTTGTTTTGAACGAGATTCGGCCGTAGATTCGGGGTGCCGGCGCAATTGTGCAGTAAAAACACATTGCACATGCAAATGGTAAACTGTTCAGGAAAAACTGGAATGCATTATTCATAAAGCCGTTTATCGCTTTGATGAAACAAAACCCTAATGCTTAACCCAAGGAACGGGGGGAGGGGGAGGGAGAGGTGGGGGGGGGGGGGGTGAAGTTCCCTTTTTTCAAAATTAAGTTTCGGAGAGCATCAGTTTTCTATTCTCCCAAAGAGAGGATGGGCGCGGTCACTAAAATCTGTGCTGCAACCTTAAAAGAAGGGTGCGCAACCTTTGCGTCATGTTACCTATTGCAAATGACTAGTACTAGTTTTACATATGCGTCTTCAAAGCTGGAATATTGCCCAGATAAACTGTTTTCAGAGTTCTAAAAGGCCTTAAGTCTTGAATATAGACCACAGCAAAAACAGGGTCCTGAGCTGCGGATTATTGTTGTAAACGTTAACTTTTAGGATTTTATTTTGGCTAAACTAACCAACTTATTTTAAGTAAACTTTAACAGTGCATTAAGTGCTAGTAGCTCTACAAACAGCATTTTTTGGGTAACTCTATCTTTGAATGTGTACGAGCAATGAGCATTCAAATCTTCCCCAGCAAGAACCATTTTTGCTGCTCTATGGACTCTATACAGACATCTATGCATTGTGAATACGTTTAGTTTGCAAATGAGGTTTCTCAGCTGACCACATGCACCACTCATACCGAAAAAAGGAAGCAAGCGAAAAAATGGTTCAGGTAACTCTACGAAAGGGAAGGTCTACTTTCACTTTCAGATCGCTGCAGATGCCCCAGTTTTTGACCTTAGATGCTCCGTATAAAAGAGCAGTGGATCCTCGAGTCAAGTCATCAGTTGTTCTTGCACAACAGAGCCGAAAACAAGTCTAACAATGAAGGTAATGTTAACTAATTTAAGAAGCAACCTTATAAGAGTAACCATCGAATTTGACTTTTTAGGTCTTCGTCGTCCTTGCCGCTTTGGTCGCTGTAGCCGTTGCCAGCACTGCCTACCCTAAGCCTGCTGCTTACCCGTCGCCAAGCTACCCTGCTGCTACTACTTACACCAAGAGCTATGATTACGTAAGTTTAAACGCACTACTTAGACGACCTTAGAATGTAATGCAATATCGGATACCTTAGTACATGATAACATACTGAAGTATATCGAACTATACGTCTAACTTGACTACAATGTAAGCTGAATTATGTATTTCTTCTAAGAGAAGTGCAGTAATATCAAAGTAAGTTGTGCAAGTACCTAGATAATTCATAAGCCTTATCAATAGGATGATTACCATGATTATTAAACTACTGCGGTACAGTGCTCTAACCGATGGAGTCAATTAGAGTTAAATTTAGTGATCTGATATGTATCTTAGAATTTAATTAATATAAGGCAAGCTTATTAATTAGCATACTTAAGAAACATTTAATAACGACAAATTATGATGTAATGAAAAAATTCAACTAGGATAGTTAGGTATACAAGATACTATTAATGACAAGGTTAATAGTGATATTGTTATGTAGTCAGTAGGATTTCAGTACTGAAGTACTTGTTTTCTCAACAGCCTGCTCAACCGTACAACTTTGCCTGGGCCGTTAAGGATGATCCTTCTTACAACGATTACAACCAACAGGAATCCAGCGATGGCAAAGTAGTCTCTGGATCCTACCGCGTCCTTCTTCCGGACGGCCGCATCCAGACCGTCACTTACAAGGCTGATGACTACTCTGGCTACGTCGCTGAAGTCAAGTACGAAGGTGTTGCCAAGTACGACTACAAGCCCGCTTACAAGGCTGCTCCTTCCTACCCTACCCCCACCTACAAGCCCTACCCCGCCCCAGCTCCCGCTTACCCCAAGCCAGCTTATTAAGTGCATCGCGCTCCGAACCGTGCTATTTATCTGACAGGAAAACGTTGTAAATAAACTTAGTAATCAACGATAACGTCTATCTGTTTCATAAATTCTTTATAGCGCGTTGGAAATCCTAAACAAACGTGCATTTCGCAACGATAGCCGGTAGCTTAGGAAATTTCTGTAAGTATTTTCAATTTTGGTTTTGTAACTATGGAATGTCCGCGTAATAAAAGCGTAAAAATAACAGCAATGATCGTCTTGGCAGATATTGCTTTGATCCAAGTCTAGCAACTGGGAATGAAAGATAGAAAAAGCAATAGGTAAAAGAATAGAAAGAAAGGTAGTGGCAGAAGAAAGATCGACACGTGCAGACGAAGCCAAGAGCCAGTTAGCTGTAGATTAATAGCCTTCACTAAAATAGCATGTAAAATAGCATTATACCGTAATTAGTTAGTTAGCGTAACATACTGTTGTGAAAAAGTTGGGTAACGTGTTCAACAGGTTGCGTTTCTCAAGCATAGGGATTTCACATGGCGGACTTGTTAGTTTATCTCTACCCAATGCAAAAACCAGCAGTCCAGAAGCTGCTGAACGACCTAATGCTAACCGTCTGCCTGCTGGATTTGAACGAATATCGGCAGCTTCAGCAGTTCATGTCCCCATAAGCAACCAGACTGGAACTGGAGGTAGTTGAATTATTGATAGACCTGCACTGGGCTATCTCTTATCTAACTAACATAAATACTTAGCTAGTCTAGTATAAATGTAGTTAATCTAGCCTTTGGCCGTTGGCTTTCACTTTTACCACAAGAGAATGGATGCTCTCGTTTTCGGCCTTGGCTGCTCATATAAGAATTTCATTTTCACTCTGAAATGTAACAGTTGTTCTTTCGCAGCACATTCGTGTACACTCCAAATGAAGGTAAGAACCTTAGAAATGCGTTCTACGATACCACGAGCACCGTTAGCTGTTCTTATCCCTTATTGCTGTTATGCAAAACTGGAAGCGCGCAATTTCCATTTGTGTGATAGGAATAATACTGAAACGTGTACACGGGAACTGGTTATACAAAGTCGAGTTGCCCTGGCACCATTGAAATCAAATCGTTTTGTTCTACTAGCTACCTTCGCTACCACCGATGTTTCAGTACCCTGACGCGTATGAAACTATATATACGTATTGAAATATACCATATTGTAATAGATTGCATATTGCGAAATGTTACTAAAACCATTGAAGGTCGGGACGCAATTAGCATTAAACGGTTTATTTGGAATCTTGCAGGTTTTTGTTGTCCTCGCTGCATTGGTTGCCGTCGCTGTAGCCAACAGTGCTTACCCGGCCAAGCCAACCTATTCAAAAAGCTACGATTACGTAAGTGCCGATTCAACTTGTACACAATTTATTGTAATTGACGCATGCGCAAATCAAATCGAAGAATGCTGTATAAAGCAAGAAATACCGATCAATTCCAGGCAGTAAATTCATTGTTGTGTCGTTATCTAGCCCGCGCAGCCATACAACTTTGCCTGGGCTGTTAAGGACGATCCTTCCTACAACGACTACAGCCATCAAGAGAACAGCGATGGTAAGGTTGTTTCTGGGTCTTACCGCGTCCTCCTTCCGGACGGTCGCACCCAGACAGTGACTTACAAGGCTAATGACTACTCTGGATATGTTGCTGAAGTCAAGTACGAAGGTGTTGCCAATTACGACTACAAGCCTGCTTACAAAGCTGCAGCTCCTGAATATAAGGCCCCGTCTTACCCTAGACCAACTTTTTAAAAGCCCATCTTCCATGTGTATTTATACCGAAAATAGACTGTAATTAAGACAATTGCTAATGTGGATATGCAAGTCAGTTCATAAAGAAAGAAGTCAGTTCACAGAGCATAGTTTTTGGTGTAATGATTATGAGAACTCTTAATTAAGATGACACTGTAAGAACAGTGGTAATTTTTGCTTCGAGTGTGTTTTTGGAACCTGCCCGGCTACCCCAGCGATGTTGTATTAACGTGGAATTTATGGCCGACTTGTGAGACTTTTCCGTAAGGTGCGTTATGCCGTGTTCCGCCTTCGCTTGCTCCGCGTGAAGATGGAGTGCCAGTCCACAGGGATCTCATAACTCTGTCCAACACATATGATCTCTAGCCATGTTTGGTGGTTTTCTTTATGGTGATATATCTCTGGTCAGTAGAGTAAACAAGTCAGCGCATTATTTCTTTTTTGTGCCCCCCCACCCCCACCGCAACCTCCTCCTTTTCATTACCATCTCATGTGCTATGGTGTAATTCTTTTGGTTTGTGTGATACGAGGCGAAATTTATTGATATCTGATGGTATTGTTGAAGAAATAAGCTGCTTGTGAACAAAAAGTTAAGGGAACTAAGAAACACAAAACAGCGCTATCCCATATAGCAGCTTAAAAATGTAGGAATGAAACGAGAAGGAAGAAAATCCTGCATGTGCTTGAGTGAAGTTGAAAGCTCACTTTTGAATAGCAAGTCCCAACCCTCAAGTTGGAAGTAAAATGTTCAATAATACGGACCTATAGATATAAGGCCTCTTGAACCTCTCTGAAACACTTAAATTTCATTGTTTAATCTTTGTTTCACCTCTTGTTCGTATGTATTATGTATATTTGTGCTGCTTGTTGATACTATTCTGACTAAAGTGAAGCTCGTACCAACTGCAGAATTGTCTAACATTGCATTGGAAATGTTTGGCACAAAGGCATTCTCGCGCATCGTGTAGTTAACAAAGACCGTGACGAGAAAGTGCGAAGTTGAGTGCTACACTGAAGAGAGCTTGCTTATGCATGCAGGTACTTGAATAAGAGCGAGCTAAGTAGCTTACAAACCGTAACTTGGTTTCGCTGTCCAATACAAGTGCTACAATATCGTGTTTACGTCATGTTAGGCTAGAATTCACAACAAAGACAGAGTTTCCTTTGACAATTGCTTTATTGCTTCTCTGGTACACAAAAAACAACAACCTTTATTCAATTTGGTTTTCTGAAATTTCCATTCTTTGTTTAGAAAAGGTCGCGGCAAGCTAATGCAACATAAAATTTCGGTCACGATCCTTTTCTCGTTTTTTCTTGAGTGCGCAGTGGAAGTCGACCAAGACGTTGAAAAATGCCGCCACCAGACTCATCCCTACAATTACGTAAAAGGCCATAACAAGAAGCGATATCTGACTTGACGTTTTCTGATAACCATTCTCCCCGTTCATTCCCGGTAGTTGCGTAGCAAATCCGAGAGTTAGCAGCAGACTAACGCTTAAGTAGATACCGTCTGAGAAGGATACTCCCTCGCAGAGGACAAATATTACGCTGCCCAGAAGGATATACAGAACGATCAATAGGGTCAACAGAAATAAAGGCACTTGAGCAGGGTTTTGTGGAATGTCCCTTTCTTCAAAGGTCCCTTCAACTGAATGGGCTGGTTGATCCATTTCAATCTGAATAGCGTGTCCATTAACGCGTTGATGAGGAACTAAAGTTGGCTGCAAAGGCAGCGAAACGTCCAGTCGCGATAAGGAACGTCTCCTCCTTGTCAGACAGCAGCAGAGACACTGACTCATGCTACCCACTGCAAGAGCCGCTCGATCCCCGGAAACAGAAAGAAACAGCAGGAACAAAGGAATGCCCAGTAGACTGTAGAGTAGTGTCACTAACTTCATGATGTCCGAGTAAGGGAAATAAAAACCGTAACCTGGAAGAATTTTCATAATTATATCTACACAGAGTCTTTAAATCTCGTTTTACTATAGTTTACCATTTTTCAGATCTAGTTAGTAAGATCACTACAATCTGTCCGCTATTCATAAGAATGGACTTGAATATATCATATGGTACCATTGCTACTGCCATTACTACGAGCACTACATTAGGGCTACCAAACCACTGTGACTACTGCTAACACTGCTACACCTACTACTAGCACTACTACTTTGAGTGTTGTTTTTTAAAATCTAAAATCTTTAACTGCATAACTTGTTACTAGTGTTTGCGATACAAGATTTTTAGATAAAAGCCGGTAATTGGTTACTATTTCCTACCAATTGTCGTAATAAGTGAGAGCGAGTAAAGAAAAGCCATGGGGAATGTCCAGCTTTGCCGATAGGAATATCTTTCATCAATCAATGTTTTTCGTATAGTCTTCACTAATTGGTCCTGATAATTGCGCAATTCCGCCGATGCCAACTGGGTCCAATTGTCTCGGTATAGGATATTGAGATCCTCAGTGATGGACCACAAGCGGTCAACGGTAGCCCGCGTTTTGGCTGAAAGTTTACCGTCAGGGTCGTACGGTGCAAGAGGATCATCACTGTTTCTTGATGTGCGATGATTGAGTTTCTTTTCGTGATTACTTCCAATTAACATGAAGACGACAGCGCCAGCTATGAGATAAAGGAGAAGCAGAAACGTAATTCCTGTTGCGGAATTGGCCCATGCCTTTGTTTTCCTCCAGCAACCACCGCAGAATGGGGAATGCCTCGTGGTGGAATTGGAACCATTAATGGGCTGCAAAACCGGAGCTATGTCCACTTGGATCCGAGCCAGGGAACTTGAACTTTGGGCATCCATACTCTTCCCTTTTGCTCGCTTTTTCCCCACTGATGTCTTCCTTCGGCACTTCCTACAGGGTTATCGTAAACTTGCGGCGCCTAAAGAAATTAAAGAGAAACGAACGAACTGGATCAGTCTAGGGAATCAAAGCATCTGTTGCGAAGCAGTTTGTTTGGAAACCGGGAGGAAGATATAGAACATTTCGACAACAGGTTTCTTTATGAACAGTAGGAAAAAGCGGTCCTGAATGATGAGGAAATTGTGGTCATTTCCAACTTTTAGGAATTTATTTCGGCAAAACTAACCAACCGATTTTAACGAAACTTTCAAAGTGCAAAAAGTACTTTTAGATCTACGGACTGCTATATCTATAAAAATTTAGGACATGTAGACATGGATATCCGTTCTTTTAGAGTGCTTTAATTATGCTGTGATGAATTCAGAAGATTCTTTTAAATGGCATTATGCAAACACTATGTTTTGAAACATTTGGTTCTCACTGGTGTGTTGACTACATCAATAGATTCACTTTGATGCAATTTATGGAAAAGTTTCTTAGACTTATTACGATAACCGATTAAAACACAAATGAACTCGGTGTAAAACGAAAGTAAAACCTAAGTGAAAACAGTGTATTTTAAGATATACAAGTAACTTATAAACTAATCAGTAGCAACCTCGCATCGTCCTTCGTCTGCAAGATCGGAAAGACGATCATAAAATGAGAGTTACAATTTAGGCAAGAAAGTGTTGTTTTAGAGGTTGATTCCTGGTTATACACCTAATCTAGTTAAGCTTACGAGCGAAAATGTATTGTAGTTCGTCGTTTCATTCACCGCTTCGTATTACGGAGCCGTGCCAATCAAAGTACTCCGTAGCTAAGGTGTTTTTTATTCCCATCATACAAGAGGTATTTTTTTTTACCGGCTTACCCGTTAGGGATACCAGCTCTGTTTTTTTTAAATTTCATCATAGCAGGTAGGCCGTGGCCCATGGCTGTGGCGGTATATCCAATGGCGGCATTATCAGAAACATTTTAACTTAGTAATACAGGAAACAGTGGTAAAAGGCAATATGGTTAGTGAGCGTTTAAAAGCGAAAGGCTATGTATGATGTGATAGATGAGGGTAGGGCAAACACCTGGCTACATTTGCTTTGAACGGTGAATTCTTTTTGGATAATAGTAGCAAAACTATGTACAGCATTGAATATGGGAGGGTGCGATAAAAAGTTTGCCGCGCTGAAGTTTAAACCATTTTTTGAACATTCACGGATAAGAATGGCTCTATGTTTGTTTAGATTAGGGCAAAAGAAAAACTGGTGTTTAAGGGATTGTACGGGTCGGCCGGGGCAGCAGCAATAAGGGTCGGATTTCTTGCGGATGCGATGGAGGTGCTGCCTAGTAGGGAAATGAAGAGATCGTAGCCGAATTACCGTCGAACTGACTGGGCGGGGTAGGTTGAGCTGAGAAAGGGTGGTCTTTGAGTGTGGCTGAATGCCGAGCTTGAATGGAGTCTTTGACAGGCCGGGTCCATCAAGAGTTTTTCAGTAAAAATTTTTTTCAGCTTCCTTTTTATTAAATTTCGGGTTTCTCGGAGAGGGTGGCCGAGTGCGGGACTGGAGAACGACGTGAAGCAGGTGGCTCGTTTTGCAAGGACGTCAGCCCACTCGTTCCCCGTGATGCCGTGGTGGCCCGGAATCCATACTAGGGTCAGTGTCGTCTCTGCATCCTTCTCCAGGAACGTACGCACTTTCTGTGCTGTCCATGTCGTGTAAGCATCCTTGGCTTGACCTGGGGACTGTAGTGCCTTCAGAGCTGCTTGGCTGTCGCTAATGATACGCAGTCGTTGTACGTTATGTTGTGAGCAGTGTTCGATGGCTTTGCCAATTGCAATCACCTCGGGGTAGTAGCTGGGGAGGTTTCACCGCAGCTTACCCTGTAGGTAATATGTTTTGGCACCGATGTCAACGACTGCGGCATACGCAGTGCCCGACTCCATTGACGAGCCGTCCGTGTATCTGTTTGTTTTCCATACAAGAGGTATGATACGATAGGAAATGAACTGAAATACTAGGCGCCATACTTTCCCCCCACATGTTTCTATAGACGTATAATGAAGTATTTGATGCAAGTGCGCAACAAGACAAGGATTACATATACAAAGCTGGTATCCCTAACGGGTAAGCCGGTAAATAAAAAAAAAGGATTACATATATGTCTTGGCAAAAGATACTTCGAAGGATGAAGGTGTAGGTCAAAGTTGTCGTGTGTACAACACCCATGTCCATGTCTACGACAGCTGATGCGATGGCTATTCTTAACTAAAGTAAAAGATAATAACATCGTATCGTCTATACCAAGTACGCCTACTCTATACCATACTATAACTATTAGGTGCGCAAATGACATATTGCCTAAACTATACTGCTGTAAAGTAATGTAGAAGAAACCAAATAGCGCCTTCATACAAAGCCAACCATAAGGCCTTTACCATTATTTGAGTAGACGATCAAAGGGCGTCACGGGTATTACTATTCTGTACGACGAGAGTTGTCTCGTGAAACAATAATAAGAATCCATTAAGAACGGTAGGTGATGAAAACACAAAGCTGCTTTACTGCACCGATGTGTGCGCAACAGCCGAATGCCTAGAAAGACAATGAGCTGCTTCTTTGTAGTCAAGTTAATGAAGCAGTGCGTGCCAGAGCAACATACGAAAGCAAGGGGGAAGAGCGCATCAAATGCAGTTGGAAAGGCTCGGCTAAAAATTGTCTTGTTTGTGCAGAAAGCTCCCTTTCGTATAAGATGCAAATAAAGTCATACATATGGAATGAGTGGCCATGATTGCCAGCTGCTTCCGTACATCAACAAAAATAATACACTTTGCCCTCAAACTAAGCCATTCATTTCGAAAGACTACCGCTCCAAAGATTCAACCTACTGAAATGTTTGTCCAATAAGTACGAACATTCTAATTCGTACCAAAAGTACGTCTGTATCCCTTCCACTGGTTATTCTATAGTAAAGTGGGCACCATGTCGAGCAGAAAATGAAACGAGCAGTGAGGACGCAGTACATCATGACGAGTGCCCCGCATTTTCCTAGTTAAAACAAGTCCTCTAGTCTAGTAGTTTACGCACTCCATGACCATGCATAATCGTTTTAACAGTCCCATATTAAGCTAAAACTGTTGTTATATCCGATCCAAACAAAGTCTCTCAAAATCACGAAACCTCGGGAAAGTTATCTGACGTATCCAGATCGTAAAAAAGGGTCTTTTCACTGCCCTTTAGTGTGAAAACGTACCCTTTCTTTACGTACTTGCTGGCCCTGATTTAGGGTTTCCGGACCACCAGTTCCCATAAAGCTTCTCGTGAGACGTGAACGCATACCGCTGTAGTTTGCGATTCTACTCGGTATATCCTTCTTTTGGTCTCTTATGAAGGGCACGCGCTCGATAAAATATGCGCATTGAAGATGTACAAGTGGTCAGTTTTCGTTGTTGTTTTCTTGTATTTCACAAGCATGCCCAGCAGTACAGCCTAGAGTTATTAGAAAACTTGGTGGGGAAAACTTAATCGCTTACGGCACCTATGTTTTCAAAGATATACTACCCGAAAAATTACCGAGTTTACAACTGATAGTACTTAATATACTAGCAAAGTTTTGTTTGAATGATAGTTCTGCCAAAATAAAATTCTAAAGTTAAAAGTTTATCCATATTTCCTACATTCAGAACGAAATAAGACCTATGCTGGTGTACAGCTGTTGACTTCCAAGCGGCCATCATAAATCAGTGGAGATGATAATGGCGGTGTAATTAGTTAGGTGTATTTTTTGGTCGTTTTGTCGGCCTTCGTGACACTTTCATGGAAATTAATGATGGCAATCTCTTAGAAAGAGTTCTATTTCATCGCATTGTTAGGGATTCATGCCATCGATCTGAGATTTCCTTTCACATACCCTGCTTGTGCTAAATCAATATCACATATCCTTTATGACGTGCTTTGTCTAAACGAGGCAATAAAAAACAGACATCAGTTTACAGATGACCATAAAGGATAAAGAAAAGCAATTTTGAGAGTTCACTGCGTAAAACTGCTGGGCCGCTGAGAAATGCTGAGACCGATCTTTGTTACCCGGATTTCTTCAGCGAACTTGAACAGCTTTGTTGCACATAGCAGGTTTAGATTATCTTCTAGAGGTTAAATTAGAGATTCTTAGAGATTAATCCTTTGGACTCATTTAACCATTACAACAGTTTTCTTAATTACAAACTTGTTTGTAAACGGAATCATACGAAAGAAGCAGTTGTTTACAAGTATTGTTTCTGTAATACGGGTCGTATTCTTGGTTGTGCTAAGTCAGCTCAAATATGAGTAACTTGGGTTTTAAATGTAATTAAAATTTACATCGTATTCACGTTGCTACTACATTTCTTATTAGTTATTACAACATGTAGAATGTTAATAATGTAGACAGATGTTTGACGCTAGCTGCTGGTGGTGGGTAGGGACAATAGCAAAAGTTGCCAAGTGGTTTAGGTTGCTTGAGGTCAAACTTTTGGAAGACATGCAGTTGTTTACTCTCTTTGACTTTCTTGTTGAAGTCCTGTAAGCCATAAGGGAGAAGAGCACTGTGCGTAGATGAAGCGAGGGCGATGAATGATCCTCTGAAGTCCAGTTAGGCACGGAGTTGTTTTTTTTTTCTCGTTTGTTCTTCTCCTTCACGCATTGCACGAGAAAAGTTCCTCTCCCTTCTTTTTCCTTGTCCAACTGCTTCATCGCAATTCTGAAATAGCGGTGAAACCCCTTCGTCTCTGTCCAGTTTACTGTGCAGCGTCAGCTCATTCCGGACTTTTATCTTTTCACCTTACTTAATATCATTTTGGTAACATTGCTGAATGGAATTGCTGAATATAACTTAAGGTTGCATGAAGATACTTAAAAAACACAAATGTCATGTGGTACCTTCATCTACCATCTTTCATTTCAGTACTTCAAGATTAAGTGATGGTGCTAAGAACGCACATAGGGTAGTGGGCCGATAGATTTTCAGTTTATGCAACTGAAAGCGACTAAGTAAAGTAAGGGGAATCAAGTATGGATTGTTTAATGTGCGGTCGTTTACAATTGCCGTTTTATGGGTGGGTTTGTACTCCCGACTGGGCCATTATCCACATTGCTCTTTCGTCTTCTGCCTCTGTATAGCAGTATTACTTTCTTTCCTTTTTACGTTTCCGGAACTCCTTCTTGGTTTGCACTATCGCAAGCTTTAGTACATGTCAGATAGCTGTTGGCGTGGTAGATACCAATAATTTCAAAATTCATCAGAGAAAGTACCGCGTGATTATACGAGGCTTATAGGGCTGCTTTGCGATCAAACTTGTAACTCAAAAAGATTGTTAGTGGCTAGTAACTATATTGACCATTTTACACTTAATGCACTAAAAATTATGAAAATGCTTTTCCAAATTGTACGCTAATGTGTCAGGTATTAATACAACACGTACAGTCTAGAGGAATACAAAATGGTTTTTACTGGGGGAAAGTTGATTGCTTACTGCCCCTACGCTTTCAAAGTTATAAGCACCCGAAAAATACTGAATCTAGACCTAGTCGTACTTGATGCACTCGTAAGGTTTCGTTTCAATTGGTTTGTTAGTTTGGCCGAAATAAAATTCTGAAAACTGTCAATTATTAATGACTAAATTACTAATTTCCCGCCATTCACGACCCCCCTTTTTTGCCCAAGTTGCCTGTATAGACACAGTATTCCCCAGGACTGCATTAACATGTTGGTAAGTTTAGTAAGCGCTCATTCAGCGTTCGTGCTAAGCTTAGGTGTTTACCTCATTAGCCCCTACTGTATACTAGGGCGCACTTCACTGCGAAGTAAACTTGTAATGTTCAACATTTTAAACTGGTGACTTTCCAAGAAATCGAATTTGAAACTGTCGGGCACTTTAATATAAAACAGCTCTATGACGGTTTGTTTGTAGAAATGAGTTTCACAATCTTAACACATAAGCGTTCGGTGCGGTCGACGCTTGTACACTGAAAGTGTAGCAGTCTCGATAGCCGAGTTTTATGCACAGCTCCATCTGCAGTATCCCTTTGCGCTTGCTCGAGCATTCGTTTGGTTTCACCGAGCGTGTGCTATAGCTTCCCTTCCGATGACTGTCTTCACTATCAAATAATAATTTCATGAACTAGTTATTAATACCAGAAAAACAATACCCTGAGCTTTTTAAAACCTAAATTGAAACTGGCCATGTTTAAGAAAGTCAAACAGAGTCAGTCAGGTTTAATACAGTCAAAGTTTGACTCGGTACTTTAAGTCTAAGTGATAAGGAACCACTACGAAATCCGAGTAGAAATTGTTATGGGTTAGCTGAACGGCAAGGAAGTGGCAGTGCCGCTTCCCAATGGCTGCGCTTAATGACAAGCGATATAAAGTTTCTTTGGTCCCTTAAAAAACAAAGGGTAGTAATATCCTTTACGATTATTAGCAGCTATCGTTTTCTTGCAGAGTTGCGTTCTTAAAGAAACTATTGTTTGAATAAGTCAATCTCCTCTCCAGCAAAACGAGACTCCGTAACCCGCAGTCGTTTTTTCCCGCCCCGTTTGTTATTTTTCTGGAGCGGGTATCTCTAGCTGTGAACCTTTAGCGTCCGTTTCTTTCCTTCTGCTCTCTTGTGTACATCTGTTGCATATAAAAAGGCATTCAGCAATACCAACTCCAACAGAGACGTAAAAATTCTTGCAGGATGTAGCACAGAAATGGTGCGCTTATATTTTTTCTAACAGAAATATTCATACATATTTGCATATCCCTTTGATGTACGGGGAAGAAAGAAACAAGCTAATTCGTACAAAATGCCAATTCACCTCCAACATACCTTGAAATAAAGCCAAAAAGTTTCATCATTTGCTTCTGAGTCACTCTTCTTCTGAACGGAAGCACCCGAGTATTCTGCCGCACCTTCTAATTTTGGCAATGACTTCTTCCTGCATAAGGTTGAAGCACATGGCAATGAGAGCCATGCCAATAATCAAATACATGGAACAGAAAATCAGACTCAGATCAATGCCATCGGCGCCGCTGGAACTATTGAATGAATCACCGGGAACTAAATCCCCAAGACCAGTCGTACTTAAACTGATGAAACAAAAGTAGGATCCGTCGAGGAAATCCCACTCCTCCCATTGTCCGAAGAGTACAGCGCCACCGCATATATAACTCACCATCACTATTAAACTGATGGTAATAGGCACTGTCGCTGTTTGATAGTCTACTCCGCCACCTCCTCCCCGCTCTTCGTAAGTATAGTCCATTAGATCGTCTACTGTTTGAAGTTCCAATGTTTCCTGAGTCTCGTAAACATAACGTCCGTTGCGTGCAGCTTTCGGAACATCGCCGTAGGGCGTTCCCTATTGAGAAATAACGAATAGATCTTAGTATACAAGGTTGCGGTTAAGATTCTTACAATACGCATGGCACATCCGAGTAACTTAGCATACCTTTCTATAGTAACCTGGAAGAAGAAGACTTACGTGGTCATTCGATTGCTGATATCTTCGTCTGCGTTTGCGGCCACCACATTTGCACAGCTTGACGTAGCCCCAGCGGAAGGCAGTTGCCAGGAAGTCACCAACGTTCGATACGTACAAGAGAAATAATGGCATACCAACCATGGCGTAAATTATAGTGACTATCTTGCCCCAGATGGTTCTTGGTGCGATGTTCCCGTAACCTAAACAAGGTTAGAAAAAGATAAAAGAAAACGTTTTCCATTTCAGGCTATTTGTTGGATGATATAGCAATCACGTACAATACGTTTTGGTAACTATTATGACGAACTGATTGACATGATGAATGATTATAACCAGTATGTGCTAAAATGACCGCCATGGAAAACAAACTGCTTCGAGAAGACAAATGGGAGGGGCAATGGAGGAAGAAAAAGACAAAGATGCAAGTAGAAAGAGTTAGGCAAGACGATGAGATATGCACAGTAATGAGAAAGAAAATCAAAGGAGATGAACATTGCGTTATTCAAGGGCCAGCGATAACGACGGAACACACCCCGGGGAAATTCGAGTATGGTTGAGCCGAGACAAGGTCGGAATCATTCCTAGGCAAAATACTTGCCCAGTACCTTTGGTAATCCAAAAAGGAAGAACGAGCAGCTCTACAATGGTAACTTTAGCGAAGAAAGAAACAGCTTCTCTATCAGTTCCGTTTTTTCTTCAGTCAAAAGGGTTCGTTAGTAAAGGTTCTCGATAGCAGCCCTGGTGCAAAAGTTAGTTGCCTGATACAGTAAAGGGTTAGAGGGAAAAACGACTTTTTCGTTTCGTTGTCTTGGGAACAATAGCTTTTTATGCCCTGAATTCCCTGGCAGCAGCAAAAAAATATATGACAAAGAAGGAAAACGCATTGTCTGCAGACTCAGCCCGCCTTATGGAGTTTTCCTAAGCTCTATTGCAAGCTGAACGAGGGGGAAAAAATCACGGTAAACAAGCTAGCAAATGCAATGAATAGTACGTGCTTCTACTCCTGCTTTAGCTTGAAAAGCAGTGCCTGCTATTCTGCTCTCGAGTTTCAATAGCAACACAATTTTACCAACTTAGCTAGAACGTTTGTGCACAATTATAATAAAAGCGCGAACATACTGCAAATGATTATCCGAAAAGATATGTTACATAATACGATCGTGTATTTTGGAATGAAAGCGACTACTGGAATTGTAAAAAGACATACTAAACTAGCTTACACATCAACCGGGTATACCAACTTCAAACCTTACTCAATTATGGTTTACAAGACATCAAATCTAATTCGCCTTGTAGTGCGGTATCCATCTCCTTTTCTTTCTCCCGTAGCATGGATTGCTTTATGGCAAAGTTTTCGTGCTCGGCGTGCTAGAATCTTTACAAGATTGAACGCACACACATATACATTGTGATTTCTGAACTGAACCAAGTGTGACGTCCATAGATTCCCGTGCCAAGCCATTGACAATAAATTGAACGCCTTGCGCGGCCCCGATCCAGCTGCTGTCAAATTCAGATCTTAACCCAAAGAATATTTTTTTTTACTCTGCTAACTGGGCTTGCGTGTGGCACGATACTACGCGAGGCTTTTAAGCGAGGAATTTTATGGTTACTCGTTAAACTCGGTTAGATTTTATCGGTAAAAACATTACCTCTTGAAAAAACGACAAATCAAGCACTAGTGATGTCAACGACTCGACTCGACTCGACTTGGGCTTCGAGTCGAGTCAAAGTCGATGATACGGGAGCCAAAGTCGAGTCGAGTCAATTAGGCCGACTTGAATCGACAAGTCGAGTCAAATCTCAAGTCGACAAGTCGAGTCAATTAGGCCTACTTGAGTCGACAAGTCGAGTCAAATCTCAAGTCGACAAGTCGATTCCAATCTCAAGTCGACTAGTCGAGTCAAATCTCAAGTCGACTAGTCGAGTCAAATCTCAAGTCGACTAGTCGAGTCAAATCTCGAGTTGAGCTAGTCAATTCACACCATCACGAGTCGATATCGAGTCGATTAACGGAAAAGATCGAGTCGAATCGAGTCGCTTGACTTCACCATCATGCAGTTGCAATTTCTTGATAACCGCGTCTTATTCTCAGTACTTCATTGTCACAGCAAGCAAGTCTAGCTCATTGTTTGCATTATTTTCTACATGTTCACTTAGATTCATACACATACATGGGTACTGTGTGCAACAGGGTCTAAAGCAAGAAGAAGTCCCATACTGAAGCACTTGCTTTATCCCATTGTCTAAAAGTTACTTTTCGCAAGCTTGCCAATATGTTTATTTCTTCTGTGCGCTAAACTTATAATTACTTTTTTACGCGAACCAAACTTTTGTTATCACGGTATGTAACACGATATACTGCTATAGCAGTATAAGATACACGGAGTTTACTAAGTAACTAAAACAAGTTTCATAACTGTTTCTTGTATAATGCTAGCAGTAGTCTTGGCTTGACGGCCGCGTCTGCTACCGGCAGCAAAGAGGCAGGTAATCATAAGCGCTTTTAGTCTACCATTACCAAGTCCATCTTCATTTTGTCTTTCACCTTGATATTGTAATTTCACAATTGCGATTAGCCCGATTATCCGGGTTCAGTGCATCAAGCGTGGGGTGTCTCAGTCGCTTTATGTTCTGTCTCGTTTACAAACCCAACTGACTGTCGGATAGCGCTGAACAGAACCCTGACTGAACTGACATATGTGGTCCTTCGCATGGGACTAATACTGTAAATGAAAAATACTGTGACATCAACAAATAAGGTTTGATTTTCCTTTTTAATCTCGTGATGAATTCGTCTGGTAATTCGATTAGTTAAAAGTTTCCAACGGGGATTATTACAAGGAATTACAGATTTTGAATAGGAACAACACGAATGTCTGATTCGGCGTCAAAGCGCTGTTTCCGACCTGTTTTCTGTTTTGGCTCTTTTTAGGTTACTAACAAACGAGAAGGCAAAAAAATAAAAACGTAATCACGAGTTTAGCATTACAGTGGGTTCGGCACACACATCGGAAGCCATGTGTGCGCAGTTGTGTGGATATTGAAATTATAACGGTGTGCTGGTTTTTTACCAGAATGAAGCCTGTCACAAAACGGTTTCCACCGTGGTCTTGTAACGAAATATGCTGTTATAAGTGTTCGTTAACTGAAATCCGTAGACCTTGGATAATGTCGGTGATTGGTTTGAGATGTGTTATTTCGTCAGTCGAAATGCACACACATTGCCCGAGACACGTGACACTCTTCTTCTCCTATTGCCATTAACGATGTTTTGTCAAGCCTGCTCATTATGCTGCTGTCATTAATAAGGAGTAAAACCCAGGGCTCAGCAGTAATAAATCAGCGTGGGATCCTCTGCATCAGGTTTTATTTATTCCCCCCACTGCTTCATATTAACTAGAAGCCAATTCCCGCGGGATCTTCTTGTTGCCTTTCTTATTCACTTGTCGTATTCTGGCTTTCTTACCGATGGCGGTTAACTTCCTGCGTTTCACCATTCCTCGTAAGCAGCGAATTTCTACTGTGTGGAAATATTATGGGACTTGAACAGTTGATCGCTGGTATCATTAAAGCAGGAAAGGAAACGAGAACAAGAATAGACGCTGCTACAAAAATCCTGAATGTCAGGGCAGCTAACCAAGCTTTTAACTTCATTACTCAAGTCCTCTGAAGAAAAATCTCATTAGAAAGATGAAAGCGCCAAGGTAAAGATTCATTATAACATTTGCAGAGCTGATGCCGTCAGCAAATGAGATTGTGTCTTCCTTAAAAAATGACAATGACAGCATCATTAGGATAACAATAACTGTCTAACCATTAAAACATTGTCTGAGTATACGAAGCAGCTTTTTGCCAAGTGCGATTCAGTTCAGATTCAGCTTTCTATGAAGTTTGTCTGAAATTTTTTGAATCTTTCAATATTTTTTTTTTAACTCCAGAATTAAACTTTGGGTTTGGACGGTTGCAGACAAACGTGATTTTAAAAATAAGATCTGCATTCGGCAGTCAAGGTTCTGTGAGAGTTGTTGTGGTAGCGAGTATTCTGGGTCGTGTAACTTTTGACATGGAGGGAGCATTATTAGCAAAGCAATGAGCCTCATCACCTCATTAGGCAGTCATGCGTGCTTCTTATTACTCGTTTATGACATGTTGGGTACAAGCCAGCCAGCGTTTTCCTCACTACCTCGTCTGTTTTGCTCAAATGCCCATGTCAGAGGATAAACTTGGTCAATGAAAACATTTCTTTCGAGGATCTGACATCGCATTCAGACGCATTAATAGACCAAAGAATTTATTAGTTAGGTCAGTAGGTAGATTGATAGATAGAAAGACAGATTTGTAGACAGATAGATAGATAGATAGATAGAGATATAGATAAAGATAGATAGATAAATAGATAGACAGATAGATAGGCAGATAGACAGACAGACATATAGACAGATAGACAGACAGGTATATAGAAAGACAGACAGATAGATAGATAGACAGACAGACAGATAGATAGATAGATAGATAGACAGATAAATAGATAGATAAATAGATAGACAGACAGATAGATAGATAGATAAATAGATTTACAAATAGACAGGCGGATAGATAGATAAAAAGATAGATAACTAATTAGATAGATAGATAGATAGATAGATAGATAGATAGATAGATAGATAGACAGGTAGATAGATAGATAGATAATTAGTTAGACAGATAGATTTTCGTAACGGGGCGCGAGGTTAATAGTTCCCCAAAAAAGTCAAATGCTCAAGAAGGTCTGTTATTTTTCAGTTTGTCATTTCTGGGAAAAGATGCCGTTGCTGCACGGAATGTGTCAAAAATTATCGACTTCACGCGCAGGCAGCCCTAAAGGTTGGACGCGTAACGCTGACGACATGCGTGTCAGCATCGCGATAAGACAAACACAACGACCGACGCATTTTTTTCCCAGGCCCCCTTATTTTTTCGCCCCTCACTAAATCACAGTTTAGGCTGTTAATAACTTGCTCGAAACAGGCCATGACATAAAATCATAACCGACAGAAACAGCAGAACAAGAACTATCTTAAGAGGATTACCAACTTTACATTTGCTATTATCACCGTTTCCGTTTACGACATTACAATTGCGTTTGTAGATGTAGCCACTACCCAGACTTGGAACACACCCAAGATGGATGTTGTTAAGTGCCATAATGGTGGTCTAATGGAATAACGACGGACTCTTTTCACAGTTTTCTCTTAACGAACAAGTTGTAGCTTTATATATTTACTCCAGGTTCCCTCGTGCCCCCCCATGCTATGCTTTTATTAGTTTGTTCTTGCCTACCGTAAATGTTATGACTGGAAATCAATAAGGGGGTGGGATGTAAAATTACCTATTGTTGTGATGACAGTGAGGCAGTAAAG
Source organism: Leptestheria dahalacensis (assembly GCA_022114935.1). Taxonomy (NCBI): domain Eukaryota; kingdom Metazoa; phylum Arthropoda; class Branchiopoda; order Diplostraca; family Leptestheriidae; genus Leptestheria; species Leptestheria dahalacensis. The sequence continues at coordinate 19,757 of JAIQCU010000426.1, read as the reverse complement.
GAAGGCGCTGGAGAAGGACCATTGATTGTTGGTTGATCCGTCAGGCGTCGATGGGCCTGTATAATTTTTCCCGTCATATCCGTCAATAACAGCCTGGACAATGCTCTCCTGGAACAGTTTGACTTCATCGGCAACAGCTTGGGTCCAATTGTCCTGGTAGAGAACGTTCAACTCGTAAGTGACCCTCCATAAGCGCTGTACGGTCCTCTCCCGCAGCGCCAGGATCTCGTTGTGGAAATCCTTCTGTTCCTGCGCCTCGATGTACATAAAGACAAAAGCGCCCACAATGATGTAGGCAACCACCAGACCGCAGATTCCCACGTGGCCGAATATAAAAGCAGTCAATTTGCGGCCGAAATCCTTCAACTTGGACGTGCAGGAACGCGAACTGGCCGACGATCGACTGCGGCGGATACTGCGCGATCTTTCCATGTTTTCACTGTGTCACGCACAAAACTCTCCCCCAAAGAAGGTACTTTTAGAATTACCCCATCACTGCAATGACATACGAGGCTCTTTGTTTCCTCTTCTGTCTCCCGGCTGACAAGAAGGAAGGGACGCAAAGACGCTTAATTTTATTCCTCCATGATGAAAATCCTCGTAACTATGGCAACCCTGCGGGGAAAAAAGTAAAAAGTAGTAAGGAAGATCAATACGGGAATCTGCTTAAGACAGTTCTATATTTCTAGTCTATAAACTTTGCTTTTTGGATCAAGATAACTGAGTAAAACGTGATGGTTCAATTAGAATATTTTATGTTACAAAGTATTTGGGGGGATCTTTATCGACTGACATTTGATAAACCAATTGACTTTAACTTTAGAATTTTATTGTGGCAAAACTATTAATCCTATTTGAATGAAACTTTACTAGTGTATAGAGTAACACTAGATCTATGCCCAGTATTTTTTTAATTGTTATATCTTGGAAAACTTGGGCTTCATAAGCGATCAACTTTTCCCCAAGGAAGAGCCCTCTTTTTATTGCTCTAGACTGTATTAAACAGGTTTATTAATGGTTAAAAAAGATGATTCAGTCTTATTTAATGAGCTTAAGTGTACACCAGAATACGACCTATCTTTATCTGCACCACGACAATCTTTCCACAATACAACTGACATGGAGATCTGTGAAGACGCATAGCGTCCAATCTGTCAAGAAGATTAGCTTATATTCGTTCCTGTCTGAAATGATTGTGACATCCCTTGGTGGACGTATTACCCAATGCAAAAACCAGCAGGTCGACGACCTGCTAAACGACCTACTGCTGGGATTTGGGCGAATATCAACAGTTCCAGCAATTGCTGCCTCCAGAAGCAAACAGACTGTAACCAGAGGTGGTTGAACTGCTGGTAAACCTCCTGGTTATTGCACCGAGTACTTCGGTCCTTATACTGTTGACAATTGTTTTCGAGATACATGGAACAGTGAGTTATACAGCTAATTATTGTATATCCGATTTGATATTGAATTATAAGTTGATTATTCCTAAACTCTTTATTCCTCAAAGCATGTAGACGTACAAGCACACTTATAGAGCTTTTACTCAGATTGAGTTAATTTTCAAGTAACATGTCTACCCTTCAAGTTATGCGTACTGTTTGGAACAACCGCAAGCAATGCTTCAATAATGGGCTTGAATTTGCTGTTCACGGTTCGTATATATACCCAGTTTGATACGTGTCAATAAAAGATTTGCCAGACGAGTAATAAAACCTTAATCCCGAGTGTAATAGACATCGCCTGGTCCTGTGCCACGGCCTGCAGTCTACGAAGCTTATATTGCCCCATAAGCCGCCACGAGCAAAACCAACAATACGCGATATGCGTTTGATATGAGCAGGATCAGAACGCCGGGACCCCTTCGGGACTGTAGTGGACAGCTAATGGCTTAAACCCAGCTCTGTGTGCGAAGCTTGAGCTACCAGTATACCATTGAACTTGTCATTACAAGAACACATGCATATATAACATGATTTCCAAGTCTACCGCATTAGAAAAGGGTTCACAATGGCTAAATCGTTCCAATCTTAAACACTGAATATTAGCAAAACTTTTAGTCCCAAGTGACTGACAATTTGCAGTCAGATTGAAGTACACAAGGCGATATTTCAAGCAAATTTTCATTGTAATACAGATATAGTTTCAAAAGATACAAGCAAAAAACCTTGAAGCCTGAAAGGCTAGAAGGCATAGAGTTATCGCGAGATTAGACTCTGACTCATCAACGACGAAACCAGACAGCGCCTTTTTCTGAGAACCTCGTCAATTTCGGAAAGATCTGATTGCTAACACGTTTGCTCAGTGCAAAAACCAGCAATTCGAGGACCTGCCTGCTGAATTCGGACGAATATCAGCCGTTCCAGCAGTTCCTACCTCCTCCATATGCAACTGGACTGGAACCAGACCTGGTTAAGCTGCTGGTAGACTTGTTGGTTTTTGCACTGGGAATTGCTTGCCGAATTGCTTTTATAGAAACACGATACATTATTGTTTTTTAACATGTCTTACCTTTGTTACGTTTATTACGCAACGATCTTTAGATACCTGACAAAACATCGGAGACAGAACTTACAGAGTACTTTAGTAATCTTAGTTTCGTAGCAGTTTTTTGGAGGCTGCAAATCAAGTTATCTCGTTATTTGACCTTTGATTGATTGAACGGACCGGGGAACTTAGCTGGGGCGGATTGAAAAAAAATCGACGTTGTTTTTTGTTTAACGTTTTACAGGATCCATTCTCAACTGCAATCAAGTCACAACAGGACAAAGAAAGAGAACGGCGAGCAAGATGCTTATTGGTTCATTAAGCTTTACTAGTTTTTCGAACTTGTTTGATCTATTGCGTAACCTGTAGTGGAGCTATTGTATCGGAGCCATAAAAGCTCTGGCTCCAAAGTCTGGTTTTGCTTATGGAGACAGGAACTGCTGAAACTGCTGATATTCGCCTAAATCCAGCAGGCAGACGGTTAGCAGTAGGTCGTACAGCAAATCCTCGGGACCTGGGACTACATACTACACATTATATGTTGTACAATATCAAATGACATTTTCGGGTGACGTCATACAGTTTTGGAGAGTTGTTCCAAGTAGAACAGTTTCACTTTACCGCGTTGGAGGCAAGTCCCACGAGGGGATTACAATCGTATCGGCGAGTCGATGCGCGCTGTATATACAAGACGGGCCCCATGTAGCGCGCACGTCTCGGATTGTAACTTGAGTAGGAAAAGTGTTTATTGAACTTGCGAGCTAAAGTTTATTGTTTCATTAAGCTTTAGGGCTCCCTGACGGCGACGTGGACGTGATAAATTCATCGTCAGAGCCGGCAGCTCTGCGAATGAGATACCAAGACTTGTGCGCGCCAAACAAGATTCCTATATACCATGCTCGTTGGGAGCTTCGTGCTTGCTGACGAGTTTCTCGCAGCCGTCTGCATTTTTTTCTTCTATTTTTAATGTTTTACTTCTCCTAACTGGCTTGCCGGCCAGCCAGAGCAAATTGCTTTCTAATAAATATGTCTGGCTCAGATAACCCCCGTTCAAACTTGCAACCCATTAAGATCATCTGTAAACACTCTTACTACTGCTAAACTCTATACTACTCGACGTTAACCCCAAGTTCTTCCTCTCTTTATCACCTACTGCAGTTTGAACTGCTGAATTAACCACTTTTCTTGCCAAAACAGTTCACGTCCATTAACTCGCATCATAGTAAGGTCATTGAGTATTAAAGTCTATTATAATTTGATGTGTTTACGTTTGATAGAAGAAGTTACCACATGGATTCATCGCGCTGTCCGGGGTCAGTAAAGGGAGGTTGGGGGTAACGAAAAAAAAATTTCTCTGCAGGCAAAGTGGTAAATGGAGCTTCCGTGTAGCGCGGAGCCGGCACGGGCTAAACTGGGAACTGATGATTTTTCCCCGAGACTCGCTATTTCAGTCACATGCAAGTTAGCTTCCCACACACCACGTGACCGTCGTACGAAATGAATCGTTTCATCGAATTTCCGAAAGGTTATATAACTGCAATCCAAGTTTGGGATTCTGGAACCTCGTGTGTAATGTGCAAATCCGTGTAGGATTGCCTGATGGAAGAGACGAGGCTAGCAGGGTATAATGAACGACACAGGAGAGAGTCCAACTGGTGGATATCTCTCTGGAGAGACTTGCAGACCCTCACTGTGCAGCCTCCCTTCGGCAAGTCAACAACAATGGCGTGCCAAGTGTGTGTATAAATAAACATGGCATCACTGCATGCGAAAGCGAGGCGCTCAGATGCATCTTCGTCGCTCGCTGCCTCGTTTTTGGCACATGTTTCCTCGCCTTTTCGTTTCACCCCCTCTGACCCGAATTTTTTCTAATAACTTAGCTTTTTCGACTTAATTTCTCCTATACAACTGTTGCGTTGAATATTAAACTCTATGATTGTAATTTGAAATTTTCATACGACTCGAGATCGAGTACGAGATCAATAACTGTGAAAGAAAAGTTTGAAGCCAATTAGCAAAACTGCTTTTCATATTCTTTTCCAATTTTACAAACAAATTCAAAAGAAACGATTACTAATTAAGATTGTGTGAACCCAAGTTGAATCGTCGATTTGTTTGCTTCAGTAAAACAAAGTGAAACAAAGGCACTGTTTGCAGGGGAAATAGTATAACAGTTCCTTTGACTTTTTATGTTTGAAATTCGACGTTATCGAGCGCCCACTGATCCCATCCCTGTCCTCCATGCTCCGGTTGCCACCAGCGGAATTGGATCGCCGACTGCCGGTTAATGGCTGGCACATTATGCGTTACTTTCCGCACCTGTTTCGCACAAACATCCATTAGATCGCACAGTCTCTTTCTCAATTAAACTTAATTCAAGTTCTTATATAAGACTCAGTGTTGATTTCAGACAAGGTTGTTCAATACAATGAACGGTGGTAATACAAGTGTAATTATACTTAATGTGATATCATTTAACTATAAAGTGTTTTTTTATGGAGGTTGGATTACGTTGATGAAATCGCGCTGTTGATGCGCTGCGAGGAAGAGCCAATCAATTCCGTTGACACTGTACTGCAACAAGATAGCGCGGTTGGCTACTGTCACGTCGCTAACCGTTTCCTGGATCCTGCAGGACGGCATTGACTGCGAAGTTCCGGTGCGCAGCACGAACGATACACGACTTCCCCGTTGATTGTCCATTTGGAAAAATCACATCAATGTGTCAACATTTAATACTAGTTTTAACTGAATAGGCTACTTAACACGCGAAACAGAGGTTACACTAATCCTAGGCTCTATTGCCAATAAATTTATGTCATTTTTTTCTTCTCTCTTTTGTTGAACTATTTTCCCTTTTTTTCCACTTGCTCTGCATTGTGTCTGTCCGTTATCCCATAAACAGCAAAAAGCAGAGCTCGGTATGCCTTCCGGGCCCAGCCTAACTTTCCATACACAATACGGACAAAAAAATTTACCATTAATTTTTTCCCCCTAAAGAAACGTGTACGATAAATACGAGATAGGATCTTTAAAAAAACACTTAACCTAGTAACATGAATTCTATTATTAACACATAATAATATTTTAATAACACCGCGAATTATGACTATAGTCATTAATAGAACTTCAATCAACTGGAATAGTTAGGACTACTTGATTATTGATTCCTTATCCACTTACAGTTTACCAAGTTCGTAAATCTTAATTGACATTAGGATACTATTGGGATTAGGAAAGGATCTTAAACACTTTAACCTACGAATCTTTCAGTAATGGGGATCGCTATTCTATTACACAATGTATTTATAGCATTCAAGATACATTTAACAATTAAGATTACGATTGGATCTTAATCACCCGATAGAAAAATATTATTCGATGAATGATTCCATCATTTGACAACTTCCACACTTTCAAAGATATAACAACCCAAAAAATACCAAGCATAGAACTAGTAACACTTAATGTAATCCCAAAGTTTCGTTTAAAGCGGCCAATTAGTTGAGTCACAATAAAATCTTAAAGTTTAGAAATTACCATAATTCCCCTCCATTAAGAACCCTTTTCCTCCCACTTCAGACTGTCCTTGACAAGATATTCAAACGTTGATCGTAATTTGGATTCTTACGTAAAAAAAGCTACAAAGTACCTGATCTTGGAAGCATCGAACGATTTGGTAGTGGCCTCACGCCGACCGCATCCATCAAAGTAAAGCTGACGTCCGTGAGCCTGAGGTACGAAAGATCCGCACCCGGTGCCCGGCTGGGCTCCTTCCACTTGACTCCAGATTTTTTCACTGGCCCATGGCACTTCGTCAAAGTTATCGAGTAAAGAGCCTCCTCTCCAGGCCGGCAGGGTAACCGAGGGTAGGCACGAAGCTCCCTGGTATCCGTGATCACATCGACAGAGACCGTTAATGCAATCCCCGTTACCGTGGCACTGATTGGGGCAGCTGGGTCCAATGTATACATCATCGAGAGCCCAGCTTAAAGAAGACGTACGGCTTGATTGGCCATCGACTTCGGCCTTGATGAAACGGAATTGCCAGGGCCTGCGACGCAAGGGAAAATCAGGAACTTGTCATTTTTATATATTAACTTATTAATCACGTTTCTTAATTAGCGTTTTTCATCTCATTTGATTGATTTGATATTTCTATATTGGAGATCAACTATAAGATTCACATGGTGTTGGAGTAATTTTTTTTTTTTTTTTTTTTTTTTTTTTTTTTACTCATTTGACGGGCATTCAGGCGTTAGCCCATGGCCCCCTGCGCTCGCACTTTCGAGCGCCGACCAGATGAGCTCGGGTAGGCTCGAACACGGGCCTCCCGATCCGGTGACAACGATGTTGCCACTCAGCCCCAGTGGGGCTGGAGTAGTATTGAGTTTACTTGATGTACGTAATAAGGTACGACTCAGTAGACTTATTCTACTGAGTTAGTTAGAGAAAGCTACGCTAATCATCAACAATTCTAATCAGCTTGTCCATTAGTTTCAGCAAGTGCACATTAGTACAACAATAAGGTTCCTTCGTGACGGATTCCTAATAGCGGCCATTTACAGCTTGCCTGCAGCACTGCAGCCTTGTAATTATAAAACATTACATCAAAACTTAAGTATAAAATTAACTTAATTATTCATTGTTGCTTATTCCTGAATGTAACCAATGACGCGACATTGAATATATACATGTAGGAACAATAACATACACTTAATTATGAATTAATAGTATTTAGTAATCATCAGACTGAGTTCAAATATGAAAAAAATTCAGTTTAAGATGAATTCACATAAAATCTACTTCTTCATAAGATCTAAAAGTATAAGGATACAAGTTATCCAACATCACAAAACCCTGAAGTGAGAACCAATACGACGCATGTGGGACTTAAAAGTTAAGTTTAATTCTATTATGGGAAATGTAATTGTTTACGAAGCATTTGGGAATCTAGGAAATGCTTACAGTGGAAAAGGAGTCGACTTGAGGCGGATGTTTACACGAGTCCACGAAGAATAGGAGGCTGGATCGTAAGAAGACTGTTGCTGGTAGATAAAAGACTGACAAAACGGCGTATTCTCATCGCTGGGTAAACAGGAAGGTTTCACCAGCATCCAGCGGTACTCTGTCAACTCGTTGCGGTACTCGAAGCGGACCACTTCACCGCCAGTCGAAACGCAGGCAGATTCGTTGCAACCTACTCGAACCTGTTGAAAGTTAAACAACTTGTTTGATTTTATGAGTATTTATAAACTGTAAGTAGATTGATTATAGAAGTGTAATATATTGTATAAAGGAAAAACTAGTAAGTAGTTAGTAGTTTAGTTAGTAGTCGTGGTGAAACTGATTACTTTGAACTGAGCCACGTAGTTCTGTCCAATTAAGATCTTTCTGGAAGTCAAACTCTGCTGCAGGGATTCTTTGCCCAGTGCGCTGGAACTGAAGAGAATCACCGTGCCATTTTTCTGTGCGCAGTTATCGCTGGCTAATCGTCCGTTGACGAGGAACGTCCACTGGTTGTCTTGAAGTTTTGAACTTTAGAAATAAAAATTGTAAAACAGGAAAAATAAAATTCAACAAGTACATTACCATCAAACAATCTATTGATTACAAAAAATATTTATCTAATCTACTAATCGATCAATCTATCTATTTACCTGTCTATCTACCTGTCTGTCTGTCTGTCTGTCTGTCTATCTGTATACCGGTTTACCTAACTATCTGTCCATCTATCTTGGCATGTTCCGTCTGTGTATCTACCTATCCACCTATGTGCCTATCGTTCTGTCTATATATGTATATATCTATTTATCTGTCTACCTGTCTATCTATCTATCCATCTATCCATCTACCTATCTACCTATCTATCTATCTATCTATCTATCTATCTATCTATCTATCTATCTATCTATCTATCTATCTACCTACCCATCTATCTGTCTATCTATCTATCTGTCTATTTATCTATCTATCTATCTATCTATCCATCTATCCATCTACCTATCTACCTATCTATCTATCTATGTATCTACCTACCTACCTATCTATCTGTCTATCTATCCATCTACCTATCTGTCTATCTATCTATCTGTCTATTTATCTATCTATCTATCTATCTATCTATCTATCTATCCATCTATCCATCTACCTATCTGTCTATCTATCTACCTGTCTATTTATCTATCTATCTATCTATCTCTATCTCTATCTGATCTATCAATCTGCCAATTCTATCTATCTAATGTATCCTATCTGTCTGTCTAAAAGTTTAGAATAGATCGCTGGATACACTCAACAAACGTACGTTATACAAGAGCAAAGGCCAGAGTAAAACGCTGTAAAGACTTAAAAAACACAAGCCAAAAAAAAAAGATAAAAGCGGCAGGCTCTTTGCATCCTCTTAACGGTCAAAGTTGAGTCAGAGCATACTCGAAGTTATCGCCGAGTTGTTGGCCGACATGGTCAGATGGATCGATAAAGATGTTGTCCAATGCCCAACTTGAGGCAGTCGTATAATTTTCGTCAATAAGCAACGGCTGCCACCATCGGAGCAAGGTTCGTCTGCTTCGGCAATTTTTTGGCACCGGCACGTCGGCATTCCTTGGCACGGTGAAATCCTTCGGTCTGTATTCATTCATCAACTGCCAATGAGCACCTAATTCCATACAAAGTACATATTGCACTCTAGTTAATTAACCAACTCTCGTCAAAGGCACCAAATCTCCCTCCTCCCCCCGTCGTCTCATTTTTTTTCTCTCCGTCTTTCCAAACTCGCTGCAAAAGTCGTACATCTTTCTGCGGGCCCGCAGACTATTCAAACTAGAAGCTTTGACTGTCCTTCTTTCTGGAAATTGCTGAATGTCCGCAGAACAATATATCATGTGTTCTGACTGGTCTTGTACCCCCCCAAAAAAACAACTATGCAACCGAAACGAAGAAACGAGGTTTTCGAGACTGAGAAACAGTAATGATTAAATGACGTTTTGACTGTCCTTTTTTATACAAGAACTGAATAATAGATATACCGAATATACTATACTAGATACAATAGAATACTGAATAATAGATAGAAGGGCGGTAAAACCTTTCATAACGAATTATTGTTTCATAGATAGATAGACTGATTGAAAAGTGGTTAGAATGATGCTAAACATCAGGTAGAAGATAGATAAATAGAAAGATAGATAGATAGATAGATAGAAAGATAGATAGATAGATAGATAGATAGATAGATAGATAGATAGATAGATAGATAGATAGATAGATAGATAGATAGATAGATAGATAGATAGATAGATAGATAGATTGATAAACAGATATACAGATAGACAAATAGACAGATAGATAGACAGACAGACAGACAAGCAGATACATAAATAGATAGCCGAGTAAAACAGAGCCAACTATCAATAATTATTTGAAGTAGGTCTCAGAGACGACACCCAAATTTGTATTTTTTAAATATTATTATTTCTCTCATTTTTTTTATTTTATGTAATTTATTTACCTATTTATTACTACACTCAATTTATTTATACTTATATTATATATACTAGCATTTATTCATTTATTTTCTAAAGCCATTTTCAAATTACTAGGATCACGGGGGGGGAATTGACTGACTGAACTTGCTCTTGTACAGTCTAACAAATCAGTGGTAACTTAAAAAGGGATCGAACCTTAGTAAGTAAGTAAACTTGTTTGAACAATATCTTAAATCAAGTATAGGAATTCGATATTCTTCGGTCATAATACGTCATATGTCAGTGATCATATCTGAGTTTGCCTTTGAGTATTTTACAATATCAGCATTATGACACAAAAATTAACTCTTATAGTATAATATCGATATTTCAGACAATGGTTAAAGATAACTCGCTTTTGGACAAACTTATTTCGGGCTTATAGTTTACTTTGGATTTATCTGTGATGAACTGTCCACTTTCTGCTATGAGAAAAGGCAAATGTTCGTTCCCCTCCAAACGAAACTCATGCCAGTGAGGACCCTAGAAGACAAATGACACTTGTACGTGTTTGTCCAGCAGTAGTAATAAGAAATACGATGTTTGCAGTACTCCTCTGGGAGGATGAGGAAAAAAGGTTCTCTTCTTTCATTCGCCTACAAAGAAATATTCTAAGCTGCGAAGAAGCTTAGTTATATTGATTTTGACTTAACAAAGAAAAGCAAATATATTCGTCCTATTGATACACTCAAGTCGTTATGTACCAGATTAATGGAATTATGTTTTCAGTTATTGTTTTTATGAAAATCTTATAAAGTGGGAGCAGATTTACCGCTATACACACAGTAATGCAATCTCTTGGTTGTTGCTCAAGCAAAGTGGTTGTCAAGTTCAAAGCGACTTTAGCGAGTTGCACATTTCACCCCTCAGGATAGCTAATTTATAACGCGATTTCGATCGATAAGAGCAACAGCGCCAGTTAGAAAGAAAATATTCGAGTTTCACCGCCGCGTATCTTTGATTACGATCGCTTCGGTTCGAAATTATGGGTGGACGATTGGATCTTCGAGATTTCAACAGTAGTTGCATACTTAATCTGACTGATGAGCTACTTAATCTGATACCAAAAGTTAAACATACCTTCATCAGTGGAGCATTCCATATAGACATGAGAACTTTGCACGGTCAAGGTATCGCAGACATCGCATAACAACTTGATGTGAAGAACGCACTCGATACTTTCTACCGATCTCGTATCCAGCGGGCGGGTCTGTATGATCCTCAGCCGAGGGCTATTGAACACAGCCGAGGATCCATCACCAACGACATGCTCGGGAACCATTAATCTACCGCCGTAGATAAAATCCCAGACGTTGCTGTCCAGTTTCATTGAATTGAAATTCTCCACAAGAATTTTCTGTTTGAAAGATGGAAAAGATGTATACGTCCGATGGTAGGTTCTATCTATCATTTCAGATTCGAATCCTATATACCTGCCCTGGAGCTTGTGGTAGAGACCTATTTGGTCCCATGTAAAGGTCTTTCAGAGCCCAGTTTACTTTTAGAGTTGAAGGTCCTTGAATCCATCTTATTCTTATCAATCTAGAGGCAATTATGTTTTATTAAGATATGTTTAATAGATGGATAACTATAAAGGCTTGCGGTAGCCAAATTATAACACAGGTAGAAAGTCGCGAGACGTGCTGAATAACTCAACTAACTATATCATGAGTACTTATGTCGAACTTCTCCAGTCTCCTCAATAAACGTACTGGACTTGTATTCCAAAGTTTAGGCACATTCCAGCAGGGGAACGTTTAATTAAATTTCAATGCTATTCATAATGTTGTATCTCTTCTGTGTACACGACCAACGGAAAGATGATAACCGTAGAAGATGGTAGGGAGATGCAGATTTCTACCAGCAATACAAGTTCAAAATGTCTGCACTCTTTAGGTTCATCGAAAGCAAGATAGATGAAAGATAGATGGACGCTGTCTCGATTCTTTCAGATAGCCAGGAATCGATTCTGTAAATTCTCAACATATAAAAATGAATCGACCAGTACTAGAAACAAGAGAAACTCCGTTTCAAATAGCAACTAGTGAATCTATGTTCCTATGTTTACAATGTGTCGACTGTTGCGACCGGAATGGTAATAAGTATTGAAGCAAAAGGTAAAGCAAACCTTCTTCCAGTAAACTCTTCGAGTGGGTACTTCAAGTGTATCCAAGTGTTGGGTTCGGTGATAACAGAAGGCAATTGAGGAGGCCCTAGATGTTGTCCTCGTAGACGGGATACCTTCATTAACTGCCATGTTGCGCCATGATCGAAGGACACTTCGAGGCGGACAAAAGTGCCAAGATCTTCATCTCTGGCCTCTTTACAGTCTCCTAGTCGAATACTGAAGGAGAGGTACGCTGAATCCAAGTTGTCAGTGGAGATATCCACCGTCTCGAGGACCGAGTCCTCCTGTGCAGTTGACGCCCCGATGAAAAACGAAGTGTTCTTCAACTCCGTCTCACAATAGCCGTTTGAATTCTCGATGTTTTCGCGCCTCCACCAAATCCTCCGCGCGTAGTTTTCAAAATAGTTTTCGCTTTTCGTCTCTGCTTCTTTGACTATCACTAGCCGCTCGCTGCTATCGTCATCATCAGCTGACGGCGATTGGCTAAGGTACATGTCGTCCTCGAGCGATTGGTGTTGGGGGATGGTATCGATATGCAGGGTGTTGTCAAAGATAACGGAATCGATTGCCCAGTCGCTTTCCATGAGCCCGTCGAAGAGCGGCTGCCACCATCGCAGGCGGACGCCGTTTAATTTCGCGCTGGCAGGGATCCGTTGGGTCACAAGTCTAGACACAATGATACCGTTTAGTAGGAAACTATACAGCTGAAGCGAGGCCTTACCAAAAGCACAGTCTCAATTACAGTTGTAGCAATAGAGCGACTATTTTTGTATTACGTGTACAGAGATGAAGATAGATAGACAGCAACTCAGAAAGGTAGTTAGATAAGTAGGGATAATAGATGGATAGTTATACAGTTTAGACAGATAGATAGATGGTAGGTAGGTAGATATATACAGACAGACTGATAGATTAATGGACACATATAGTTAGACAGACAGACAGACTGGCAGACAGAAGGTCGATAGACCAAAAGATAGATAGATAGACAGACAGACAGACAGACAGAGATAGATACATAGATACATAGATGGATGGATAGATGGATGGATAGATAGCAAGACAGACAGTTAGACAGTTAGACAATTATATAGTTAGATTCAGATAGATCGATAGATAGCCAGACGGACAGATAAACAGATAGGAAGTAGGTAGACATTGAGTTAATCTTGCATGGCACATTGAACTTTCATTACCAAACCATCACTGTACTCAACTTCAAAAGGAAATAAGGTTCCAGAATCATGCTTATTTAACCACAGGTATGATAACCACCCGATATGGTAATTTAGTTCAGTAATTTACTATTACATTTAATAAGTAATTAAGCCAGTACAAGTAGTATTCATAGTTGAGAACTAACCAATCGTACGTTAAACTATGTTGACTCTCTTTTAGAAACGATACAGATGTTAACCCCACGTTAGGAGCAACTTTCTCGTAGTCTGCTGTATCCTATACAAATTCTGGTACTTGTACTCATTACAGGTTTGCGGTCTCCTCTTCAAAAGGTTCGACCTCAAGTTAACCACAAATTTTATTTGGTTCATGCGAAGTCCAAGAGTGAACTTTTCGCATCGCTGATATCGGTGCAACTACGCATATGTGGTTTATACATCATCAAACACGCACTTGTAAGAAACTTGATTCCTCCTTTGCTCTATCCTATCGCATATACAAGTGCAAACACTTGCAAATCCCAGCAGTGTACAACATTGTTGCTCCTCTAGAAAGGTTTTACACTATGCCGAGCACTGAACAGCAACAACGAAGCTTCCTCTTAAAACATGCCTGTGTTACTCCGCTTATCAACCTTGTCAACCTGTTCAAGACGGTCTCATTTCTTCGCACAAGAGTCAATATTTGAACTTTTATCTAGTAAAGTAACTAAGCTGAGTAACGCCAGTGCCGAGGAGGGGTTCGCAGATCTGGAAATGAAAATAACGAAGATTCCAAGAATCTTCAAACTATAAAAGCAAATCCCGACTATTCGATTTAATCCAAACATAGCTATTCTTAGAAGTTAGCTGTGATGTTACACTGCAATTCAAACTTTTTGCCCCGTCACGTAAATGTCTTCAGCAGGAAGTGCACTTCAGATGCCAATGACATGCCCGAACTTCTTGGTACGCAACCCCAAACAACAACGGCGAAGACGAAAAACAATACTTGATAACTGCAGATACTTATCAGCTCAGTTTCCGCTATACTATCACATAAATCTATAATGTTAGGTACTGATTCACACAATAGATACTTAAATATATACTTACTATATACTTATTGGTACCGTTCTGTGATTGGGCGACTTGACACCGCTTTTAGGGGGAAACATAAAACGGTAAACGGCTTCTGCATTCAGCGATTTGATGCTAAACAGCTAATAGAGGCGACTTCTGCACTTCCATAAAGAGTACGAAACGGGCTATATATACATCCTAGTTCAGATCTTTCTGACTTGCATGCCTACTGTGGAATATACAGTTTCCGAGACGCGCATCCTAGTATTTAAAAGGGCTATAAAGCTTATAAGCCAAAGTGAAACCTAGTTAGTATATACTGCTTTGCAAGTAGGTCATTAGTTTCTCTGTTTGGTAAGCAATAAAAGTAAGCAGCACAGCAGGCGATCGTTAGTTCAAAAGCTTTGTGCAGCGCGCGACAAGGGAAACAGCTACGTATTACAATGAGCCCAGACAGTGTGAAATGGTTTCATTACAGGACCTTGCGAAACTTACTTCAATTAGCTTTCGGTAAAACAGTTTTGAGAACATGAAACGAGTTTACATCACGCGGGGAAAATCATCAAATTACATTCGGTATTATATCCGCCAGCGGCAGACTAATTCAAAAAATGGCGCGCCGGGGGAAATTTAAGGTACAGGAACAAATGACAATCACCGAGCGTCACGTAAATAAACCTTTAATCCCTCGGCAACTAATTTTTTCTTTCCTTTCAGGAACTGTTTAGCGTTCTCGGCTTCTTATTTGAGCAAGAAAATGGTGACTGCGCATTATCGTGAATGTAAACAAGTCAAGACAGCAACTTGTAGTTCTCCTTTTAGTTTCATTTGTTTGCAAGCCGTTAGACGGAAAACTGAAAGAAACAAACAGCCGCCTTTTCTCCCGTTTTTCTGTGTGTCTTCCAGAAGCGCATCTATGAAAAAGAAGCGGCAGACAGAGCGACAAGCTTTTCGGGCAGGAATAATAATAAAAAGAAGGCTTTTTGAATATTTCTTATAGCCACAGCAGCTTCCCGTATCTCGAGGGCTTTTAAAGTCAATAGCACGTTTAATGTAATTGTTATTAAACCAACCACTAATAATTACAAGAGCGGTTTGGCTTCCATTAAACATTGACGTCAAACACAACGGCGTTTTTATGGTTTTGCAATAGAAGGATTTAAAGGCACCGTTGTAACCCTGGACGTCAGTTTGAATTATAACACGGTAGCTAGTTGATAATGGAAACCACAAAAATAGATCGAATGAATCGTATAATGCGTTTCACTCTTGATCATAATACCACACCCATGAACATAATCAACTAATTAACGTGAACTGATCAGGAGTCGGCATATTTTCCAAGGTCTCGACACTCAACAGGGGAACGGGCTTATTAGAGGACGATACTAAGAAAGTAGTTTGGCAGTGTTCGAGGTGTTAATCGTACTGAACTAGAAAGGTACTCTCACCAAGTGGAACAAAACCAAAATAGGTAGATAGATAGACATATTGATACACGGTCAGTCAGATAGACAGACATAGATAGATAGATAGATAGATAGATGGATAGATAGATGGATAGATGGATAGATGGATAGATGGATAGATAGATAGATAGATAGATAGATAGATAGAAGGATAGATAAATAGGTAGATAGACAGGCAGATAGATAGATAGGTAGACAAGCAGATAGATAGATAGATAGATAGATAGATGTAGATAGATGGATAGATAGGTAGATATAGATAGATAGATAGATAGGCAGATAGATAGATAGATAGATAGATAGATAGATAGATAGATAGATAGATAGATAGGCAGATGGATAGACAGGTAGATAGGTAATTGGACAAATAGACACTAGACTAGATAGATAGAATGACAGATAGATATATAGATACATAGATAGACAAGTAGAGTTAAGTAGGGTTAAATAGAAAGTATAAATGGTATCACATGCTACCACTCAGAGTCCGTAATTTTCCTTCTATTAAACTTACTTTTCGTCTTCGAAGTCCGCCAACGCATAGATAGCAATAGTAGTCCAGGTGATACCGCCATTGGTTGAGTACTGGAACAGTACCGTTCCAGTTATCCTGCCTTTACCACAGCCCGATTTCAGTTGGAACTGTACAACTACAGTCTCGTTCAGGTTGAAATCGATAGTTTCAGCCACACGCGTGCAAGGCTAGTTTATCATAAAAGATGTAAGTGAAAGTTATGGAACAATAAGTCTGGAACACCCTGGACTTACCCCATAGAAATGTAAAGCTTCTCCAGTGCCCACTTTCCCGCATACTGAAGATATGGAAGCACCAGAGATCCTGTTCCAGTACTTTGGGTTCCATGACCCTGAGAACGTTTCTCGCATGCTCTGGAACAGTAAATCCTTCGGCGTGTCGCACAGAGTACCTTGAAAGCCTTCATCGCAGATACACTGACCTTGACTACACCTTCCATGACCGCTGCAATCTCCACATTCATCACCGATGTAGACCCAGTGCAGCGACCAAGTAAAAGTCGGATCATACGTGTCCATCTCGATCCAGCGGAAGCGTGCAATGCTGCGTAAAATCACTCATTAACCGGGGGAGATTACGGTTTAAGATTGCAAGAAGTCGCCTTAATATCAAAACTCGCCCTAGTATCAAAACTCACCGTAGTATCAAAATCCGCCCTAGTATCAAAACTCGCCCTAGTATCAAAATTCGCCCTAGTATCAAAACTCGCCGTACTATCAAAACTCGCCCTAGTATCAGAAAGTTATCCTAGTATCAAAAGTTGCCCTAGTATCAAAACTGGCCTTTATGTCGCCACTCGCTCTAGTATCAAAACTCGCCCTAGTATCAAAACTGGCCTTTATGTCGCCACTCGCTCTAGTATCAAAACTCGCCCTAGTATCAAAACTCACCGTAGTATCAAGACTCACCGTACTATCAAAACTCGCCCTATTATCGAAACTCGGCCTAGTATCAAAAACGTATCCTAATAATAAAAGTCGCCCTAGTATCAAAACTCGCCCTAGCATCAAATCGCCCTAGTATCAAAAACTTATCCTAGTATTAAAAGTCGCCCTAGTATCAAAACTCGCCTTTATGTCACCACTCGCTCTAGTATCGAAACTCGCCCTATTATTAAGAGGGGCGACGCTCCAAGGGCGACTTTCAATAAAAGGGCGACAAGTAGATTTATTACGTGTCTATTAGTGGAAAAGGAATGGTGATTCTTCCCCTCAGTGGAGACGAGTCGGAACTTAATGCGTAGATGGAAGAGAATTCTTTGCAGCCGCTGTTTTCAAAAGCACAGGCCTTGGATAGCGAATTCCACGTAGATCCATAATCAAGCGAGTATTCCAGATCCATTTCTGCGTCAGAGAATTCCCAAGGCATGATGACGGAAACGCATTAGGAATACTTGGAATAAGGTAAAGCTTACTTTGGCACGTAGGGTAATCCTTATGCATGCAGTTCATGGATAATTCGAATTGAATGAACGTGCCGTGGGTGATGTAGAGATCCTTGGTGAGAGCAAACTTCTTTGCTACATTCTCTGCTCCATTCAAAAAGCAAATACATTCCAATCATGATCCAGAAATAGCGTCATACAATTTTATAACAACATCTCTTTGCTCTTATTATCTGCACGGTTAACTTACTTCTAAAATGAAGTGAAGTCTCATTGGAGTTGCACGACGGTTCCAGAAGTGCGCCGTTGACCAGGAGGAAATTCCGGTGCAGCTCATCTTCAGCAGTAAAGTTGACGTCCATAGTTCGTAGAGTCGAAGCGTCGCCAGCTAAGAATATCTAAACCATGGACAAGGTCAAATCAATCAACTTTTATCATAACAGTGAGAATAGAACAGAGAAATAAAAGAACCTCGTCTATGGTCCAGTGATTCCTGTCTTTGTGCTGCTTGCCTATTTGCCACCAGCGGAATCTCGTCGCCTCTGACAAAGAGTTTACAGGCAATTGGATGGAAATAAAGATAGTCTTTCTTTCTTCGGCGGCCGATATCTTCTCCAGCAAGTTCCACGACACGCCGCTATCAATCGAGTATTGCACCAATAGCGCTGCTTGATTTACGGCCGAACCGTTGCTCGGCTTGTCATCATCGCCGTTCCAGTAGGACAAATGGAATTGCACGTATCTGTTGAACGAGTTCCAGTTGAGGACATTTGCTATTGGACTGGCGCACGGTTAAATTGATGTTGTCATTCAGTTGCTGTTACGTATGCGACAGTATCGTAGGGTAGCTATAATCTTGAACTGATATTCTATAACTTTCATTAGTTAATTTTAACACGATTAGTTAATCAATTGAAAACGGTTTTGACTTTGATTTTCGATGTCTTTAAGTAAGTTTTGGCAAGTGATTTTAAGGACTAAAGCCACACGGCAGGAACACCACCTCAGCGAGCCAATAGCAATCTCGGTTTTCGCACTATTTGCATTTTCTGAACTTGGAAGGTTATACACAAGATCATATTTTCTGGAATTCATTCGGCGATCTAGTAATTAGCCATGTATCAATCACATTTAGCCTTGAACAGCAGTCCCTATCTATCTTAATCTAAGAATAAGTTTCATATAGAACTATCTATCTTATAGTATTTTGAAAGGAAGACTCGTGTAATGAGATACTATAAATCGCAGGTCTTTAGACTGTCCATCCATATATTGATATTGTAAACAAAGATCTAGTCTGTCTGGTAAATGACAAAACTAGAATACAAAAACTGGAGCTGGTTTTTTATCATTCATTGGTATAGGTTAATGAATTGCATAAACCAATCGAGATTTGTAATACACTACGAGGTTGTTATGACACTATTATTACATAACAATGACTTATCTTTGTAATTCGCCTTACAGTAAAGGGCCGTGTTTTCAATACGGTTTGCCTAGACAGTTTTAAGATCTTTACATGAGTGGTTAAGAGGGTGTAACCTACTTAGCTTGAGTGGTATTGAGATCGTGAGTTTGGATCCATCGGTCGCCTTCGGTGGAGAACAGGAGGCAGTTCCCGAAAGCGTTCTTGCCGCTGCATCGCGTCGATATCGATCCCCCGTTGAGCGTAAACAGGTGTAAATCATCGGCATCGTCAAAATGCACGTGCAGTTGATCAGGCAGCCAACTTTGCGACCTGTCGCATATTTCACCTTCATAACCGGGATCGCAGAGACACGACAAATCTTCTCCAGCACACGTTCCACGGCCTGAACAGTGTCCCGGACACTGGGGCCCTATATAGATGTTCCGGATAGCCCACTTCCCAACTTCGGGATCGTCTCTGGACAGGTAGTTTTGGAACCAACGGAACCGGACCAGCCTGCAATTTCATTTTCTCCAGATAATTTAAGATAGATAGATAGATAGATAGATAGATAGATAGA